>CM076580.1:1233173326-1233314832 GCA_034641835.2 Pinus albicaulis
AATTACAACGTAGGCGTATTTATTTAAGTTTAAAACAACTTTCCTAGCACTTTTCTTCTGGCATAATATGTGCCATTAGATCTTTTGTTAGACGATTGAGACATTATTAATCGTTGATTTTGAATATAACTGTAATCGTTGGGACGGTTGCCAGGGCTACCTCCTATATCATCCGCTGGATCTCACCTCGAGCACTCTTCTTTCTCTGAAGGATCTCTGCCGCCTCAGCCATCTCATCTAGAATACGTTTCTCTGGACTGCTGGAAAAGGTACTGAATCTTCTGCATCTCGGCTCGGAAGCGATCTCGCTGACCACGAATGGAAACAGCACAGGCTTCGATGCAACTTCTCGGACAGTCGCCATGTAACAAAAATGAGGGATATATTGTGGGTGATAGCTTAAAGAACCAGTAATGTAAGTTACGAACTTATTCGAATCTGGACCGCTGGAGAAGCAGCCATCTCATCGAGAAAACGTTTCTGTGGACTGCTCGAAAAGGGACTGAATCTTCTGCATATAATCTTGGAAGCAATCTCGCTGACCACGAATGGCAACAGCACAGGCTTCGATGCAGCTTCTCCGACAATTGGCATGTAACAAAAACGAGGATTATGTTGTCGGTGATAGCTTAAAGAACCAGCGATGTAAGTTCGAACATATTCGAATTTGGACTGCTGGAGAAGGGACTGACTCTCCCGCATTTCGTCTTGGGATCTTGGGTCATGTGACAGCTACCATGATGACAAAGTCATGCGAGTGATGGTTGCACTCAACCATTTTGGCGAAGGTCTCGTGCAAGGAATGCCAAGGTGAATAAATTTCCCTTTAAATTTTTTCAGAATTACTACCTATTGTACTCTTCATTTTCATTTCATTCGTCTCAAAACACAGATATACCATTCCCAATTTTTTTTGTTTGGACAGAATGCAGTAAGTGAAGTTCTGGTATTACTTATCTGAGAGTAGGAAAAGTTGTTCACTTTTAGGCCGTCAAATTATATCAAAAGGTTTTCATTTATAAAAAACGATGTGTACATTGGTTGTGTGAGATGCTTGAGTTATATTTTGATCAAGTTATATTTTGATTGATTGACGTTTGTTCGCCGAATGCATTTAAAAGATTTTTATAGTGATTTGAATTCAGATCACATCTCTTTGGAAATGTTAAATATCACTTCTCAGCAATTGTGGGGTGGGCTATACAGTCAGGCGTTATAGATAAACATAAAATGTGTTCAAAGTTTTTATGTTCAGCTATTATAAATGTAAACCGCTGATTGAGTGATGTTTTCCATAATAAAATTATCCCCAGAACAAAAGGAGAAATATGGCTTGCGCCCAGTTGGTGAAGTGTTTTCCATAATAAATTATCCCAGACAAAGGAAGGCAGCGAAGACGCTATAACCATCTGATAAGTTATAGAGATAAAAAAGAGAGCGTGGGGCAACCATAAGATTTAAACTATGAAACACAAAATAGTGGTTACATATAAAAACATTTTGATATAATAAACAAAATATGATACTCTATTGTAAATTTCTCTACATCAAATTCAAATAACCCACGTGGAAAATAATTCCACTTCAAATATTTATATCCAGCCCCCAACGTATACCAACCACCAAGGATTTTCTTTTAAGATTTATACTATAAACCTAAAACTATATTGAGTTGTTTCGCAATAACTTGAAGATTAATTTTATAAATCTAAAACAATATGATATTGATTTTTTTTAAAGAATGAACCATATTAATTTGATGAAGCAAACATCAAATTCCAACAACTGACGGTGGACAATAATTCCACTGCAAAATGTTAGCAAAAAAGGAAAAGATAATTGAAAAGTCTCAAATTCGAGCCACAAAAGTAAACCAACCACCAAGGATATTCATTTTTTCTTCTATTAATGAAGTCACTTATGTAAATATAATTCATTAAAGAATCATGTAAGTTTGAGGTTAAATTTTTTCAAATTGAAGTTGGTTTTGAATTTCAATTTTCCGTTATGAAGAAAAAAATTTAATTGATTTTAATTGAATAATATTATTGATATTAATATTGTTAGATTTCAAACTTTTGTGATTCATAAATTTAAATAATTATTTTTAAGATTAATCACATAATTATGATTTAGTCATACTATAGATTTATTATGATTAGTAATGATTAATCTTTAATTAATTATTCTTTTAAAAGTGAATTAATATAAATTGATCACTCTAAAAGACACATTTTTGTTAAAATTTAATAAAAGCTTTTATTAATTAAAAGCTTAATAGCTCGCTCTACTTTGTTGTTAGATTAGTCATTGATAAGTGAATTGAATTGGGGTTGAATCCATTATTAAGGCCATTTACTGCATATACTTGATATTGTATTATGTTGCACGTTAGGTTTCATCAATCAAGAAGATTTAGGAGACTTTGATTGTTTCATTTATGGATTACATCCTTGCTTGCTGCTAAACATTTTGAATTGTGTTCTTGATTGGGTTTGCTGTTATTTATTTATTTATTTCTAGATGCCAGCTTTGTTCCATATTGGGCCAGATCTTCTATTCTACGGCCTTTTACTCTGCACACTCTACCGCTTTAAGTAGCTATCCTCCAGGGTTCTATTCGCGTTTGGAATGAATTAAATCAGTGCATAACTGTTGGGGTTGAACCACAGAGGTGAACGCTCAGGCGATATGAATTTGGAGAGCAGAACCTTCATTGAGAAGCGGAACCTTAACAAATAGTAAAACACGAGTTGTGAAACCAGAGGTTTCGCGCGATTTAAAAGTGGAAAGTTGTTGATTGAAAACGAACGCGATGCACCTCCTCGGTCAACACGTGCCTTAAGGTGGTATGGTAAAACCACTCCCATCGCGCAAATTTTGAGCGTTAAATGTCGAGAGGCAAAAAAACGTGATTTACGTTGTGGGTCGTTGGATATTGATTGGGAGCATGACGTATGGTGAGCTGTCAGATCCATTCGCCGGATAGTAAGGTATGTTTGTGCTGGGGCTAGAATCTAATACCTGTTGATGATTCATGTTTAACTAAGGGCCGAGTTGTATATTGTATATGGCTAGAATTGTATGAGTGGATGCGTCGATTTAAATTATAAAAGGTGAAGGGCGCATGTATGATCGACCAAATTCAACGAGCTAAAGTGCGGTGCAATGTTCTATGAACATTATATATATATAATTGAATAAAACCTAAAGCCGGACCTTTCATATGAGATGAATTTGTATGCGGGCACATTATAGTTATGAGCGAAAATAAGCGGGATTATATAGGAACGAATACACATATGTGGTGGTCACTAGTCAAGCTATGAAGGTTCTTATACATCTGTTGATATTGAATGCACGGTGTGCCTTGGTATGAAGTTTTACCAAGTTCGAGCCTCTGGATTAGAATGCTTGCCTAAGCCTTGGTTTTAAACATAACGCTTGGGTTTGTAGAAACAAAACCAATATGCGTGAACCATGAAGTTCGAATAAGGGTGCGAACCCTTTTTGTGAGGGCCGCGATTAACTTTGGGTTAGAAAGAAACTTGAAGTGAGGTTACATATGAAGGTCGATGGGTCCTTGAGAATTATGGGTTTTAGCTATAATGCGAGAGTCAAGCTCCACAAGAGAAGAATAACCTGGATTGATTGTTGGGGTTACACTCATAAGAGAAGTTGATATCTCAAACCTCAAAATTGAGATATTAAAGATCCTAGATATATATTGGTTTAATTTTCCAATTGAGATTTATTTGGGGCCTTAGGAAAGTTGAGATGCACTATTATATGCATACAGGATAAAAAGAGTGTGGGTTGAATGGAGGAAGCCTGGGCATCAAAATGACATATGAGACATACAACCAATTATGTTGTTTAATGGGCGATCTTTGTTTTATTGAATATTATGTAAATTTTAAATTTTAAGGTTCAAATTTCAAGTGAGTCAAACCAAAAAAATATATATATCTAGATTTCATAAAAGCTCACTCTAGTTTTTTGTTACATTAGTCATTGATAAGTGAGTTGAATTGGGGTTGAATCCATTATTAAGGCCATTTACAACATATACTTGATATTATATTATGTTGTAGGTCAGGTTTCATCATAGACCTCCTTTCCCATGCAACTATTGAAGGGTACATGACGGGTTCAACAATTGTTGTGTCCCTCCAACGGCTCAAATGAATCCTTCGACTGGAGAAATTTACCGAGGAGACCGACATAATTTATGTCATCACCTCAGCAAGCAAACAAGTGCACAAGGTTTCCCACTATGGCATTCAATTTCCTTTTTGACAAGGTTGCAATAGGGTAAGCAGGTCTCTTGATCATTGATGTGGAACTCTCTCATGTTTTTTTTATGTGTAGTGGAGATGGCAGAGCGTTATACTCGGTCTGGGTTTTCTGATTTTCCTCTTATCGACATATAAAGATCCTTCTTACAATAAATATTCAAGAAAAATGACTGCAACACAAAAATGTGTTTTTGCATCATTTAGGAGAACTTTCATTGCTCAGCTAGTAGTATTAATTATAGTTAATATCTTTCTAGCATCTTCCTTACGGCGTTTCCTTTGCAACATTAGGTGCAGTTTTAATTATGATAATATTTTAAGTATAAGAATTAATAATGTAAATTTTATAAATTTCAAATAGATGATGAAATGGTGTCTAATGAGGGGTTTCTAAAAGTTCATTTAAATATTTGTGAAAAATGATGTTTATATATAATGAAGGCTTCTATTTTATTTAATTCAACCTTCCATTTGATTAAATTCATTAAATTAATAAATGTTTTTCTATATGGTTCTAGCTAAATTTAAATTTATATATTAAAATTTATCATTACTAATTTTGACATCTTCCTAACCTTCACTTGTTAAATATAATCTTTTCATCTTTTTAACGATTAGGATTACATTATTTTGACATCTTCCTAACCTTCACATGTTAAATATAATCTTTTAATCTTTTTAACGATTACGATTACATTTGATAGTTATGTAAGATTTAAATGCTAAACTTGATCTGAAATTCATATATTAAACGTAAACGTAAAGATAAGATATTTACCTAAGATTTACTACGTGTTAAACTTGATCTTAAATTCATATTAAACGTGCGTTGCAACTTAGGACATGTATCTTTATTGCTTATAGATTTAGCGAACAATGAGGATGGCAACCAATATAATAGGCGCTATTACTTCCCATAAATGCCCTTAAGAGTACTAAGGGCATACCATGAGCATGGACATGTGGAGCGATGGATAGTTTGAAAGATGCTGTGACAATGAGCGAGTCCCGAGGGCGAGCGGAGGACACGAACCCAAAAAATCGAATTACGACAACGAAATGGAAACAGCGGTAGCAGCAAATTAAAATGGAAATTTGAAATTTGAAATTTGAATTTATGTGCATTCCACAAACCATTACGATATCCTACGCATTTTTTATCCCAAATTCATTCACTTTGCAAACCTCATGACGATACATTGCAACCGATCTGTCTGATGTGTACATGCAGAGCGAGCAGGACCGCAGGTTCGGCAGCTATGCTGGTGGGGGTTTTGCAAATTTGATGATAATCACGTTTATATTCTGCAGGAACAACAAATATTCTGGCTGGAGCGATCTACAGCTAAAATAGGCTACATGTTGTCTGCAAGAACATTATGGATTCCTTGGGGTAATGACCAACTGGTGGCTATACCCGATTGCGTGCCTAGCGAGTTCGAGAGATGGAGTAAGATCAAACAATTTTATCAGTCATTGGGTAACATGGAAAGCCCTGTAGAGGAACTCATCAACGATCTTCATCGGCAACCCAATGTAACGCCCGTGTCCTGCATCGTGGCCGACACTTACCTCGGATGGGCAGTGCCTCTAGCCAAAAAGCTCAGCCTGCTATCCATTTCTTTCTGGAGGCAGAGTATCTCAATGTTTTCCATCCTTTCCCATTCCGAATCAGGTGATGATTTTCTTTCCGCAAGAAACTTTCCCTTACGAACCCTTATCCACTCATCACTTCTGTTTTCTTCTGAATATTGTAATGATTTGTTCTTCCCGTTGCTGTGCAGTCCACTGTCAGGCAGGATTGGCAGTTCACGTTCCAGGTGGAATCTCCATAGAGTCCGCAGATCTTCCGTCGTTTTTGAAAGCAGATGTAGACCCTGCAAAAGCGAGACGTGCTGTTCGGTGTTTAGAAAAAGCCAGAGAAGCGGACTGGGTAGTAGCTAATTCCTTCGAAGCGTTAGAAGGCAATATAGTGGAGGCTTTGTCAGAGAAATTGCAGTTATACTGTGTTGGCCCATTGCTGCCTTCGGCCTACCTCAATCATCACTCAGATTCTCGCGACTCCGTTGTGGGGACGAGCTCGCTGATAGAAATCGACTGCACAAGTGGCTGGACGGCCAGATTCCTAAGTCGGTGATATACGTTTCGTTTGGTAGTTTAATCCCGGTGTCGACAAGCCAGGCAGCGGAAATAGCAATGGGTTTGAAGGAAAGCGGTTACTGTTTTATGTGGGTGCTCCGACATCCCGGTCCGGAGGCCACCGATGTCTCAACCATGCTGCCGGACGGCTTTCTGGACGAAACAAAAGAGCGAGGAGTGGTTGTTCCATGGTGCTCACAGCTGAGAGTGCTCTCTCATCCCTCCATGGCGGGTTTTTGAGCCACTGCGGGTGGAACTCCATTTTAGAGAGCATCTCGACGGGCATTCCCCTGCTGGGATTCCCTCTGGGGAATGACCAATCCACCAACTGCAAATTCCTAGCCGATGAATGGAAGATTGGACTGAGATTGAAAAGCAACTATGATAATGAAAAATTTATAGGGAGGGAAGAAATAGCAGAAAAAGTAAGGAGATTGATGAAAGGGGAGGAGATAAGGAAGGCGGTGGAGAGCCTGAGAGATTTTGTACATATGGAAGTAAAGAAAGGAGGAACTTCCAACAAAAATCTGGAAATAGTTGCAAATGGGTTAAAAACCAAACTCAGGTGACGAAGATTATTGCTCATGTCAGATCTGAATATTGATTTTCTAATTTCGATCTCTAGGTGGACGGTTGATCGTATTATCTCTTTATAATTTGGTTTTGTTCAACGGCTAATCATATTATTTCTTTATAATCTGGTTTCGTCGAATTCTGCTGCAACTGTTTCAAGTTTCATGGTCGAGGCAGTCAACTGTCATCAGAAATTCTGCACTCATTGTTTTCCCATAAATAATTGACTTGGATATATCAATCGGTTTACCAAATGTTTGATTTATGGTCAGTCTATGTGCTCTTATTTTTTTTCTCTTTTTACATTGCAATATTTATGAATCTATTTGCTATTATTATTAATCACTCTACATCACGTGATATCACTTGCTACTATTATTAATCACCCTACATCACGTGATATTTATGAGATTAATTAATTATAACATTTATAAAATTATTGTGATATTTATTAATTAATTATAACATATATAAATTAATTTGTAATTATTTAAATTTAGTATGGTTAATTATTTGGATTTTACAAATTATAGAATTCAAACTTATTATTTCAAGAAAGTACAATTTCAACGAAGTTTTATCATTTTGGACAAAATGTACAGAAAAATATAATTAAGAAAGGTCAATTATATCTTGTTTTAAAAAAGTTGCAATAAAGTTGGATGTACTTTAAACATTAGATAAAGTCTCACAATTTTGGACAAAATGTATTGAAAAATATGATTAAGAAATGTCAAAAGTATCTTGCTTTAAAAAATTTGTAATAAAGTTGGATGTAGTCTAGACATTAGATACCATTTCAACAAAATCTCATAATTTTGGACAAAATGCAGAAAAATATGATTAAGAAAGGTAAAAAATATCTTGTTTTAAAAAATTTGCAATAAAGTTGGATGTAGTCTAAACATTAGATATTTTACTATTTTAAACATCATATGTAATCTCCAAAAAATCGAGTCCATTTATTCACTCAAAAATACATTTTAAACAACTTCAAGATCTTACCAAAATAGTTCTATTTCTATTTTTTAAATCGTTTAAAACTATGTAAATCATTGATAATTCTAGCACTTTCTTGTTAGTTTGTGTTCTCACACACAAATATAAAAGATTTAGATAATCAGATGATAGATATTAGTCACAAAATATACATACAAATATATTTTGTGTGACAACTTGATTCAACTGTCATGGTCTTTTGGACACCAAGGTTTAAGGTAGGTCACCAAACAAATCATGGAACATGAATTTATATATGGTTACAACTCTCAATTTGACTAGGTTGACTCTAGCTTTAGGTTTTGCTGACATGTTTTGGTTTAGGTTGTCACTCAAACTCATCTAATATGAATTTGAAGCTTGAAGCTAGTGACTATTAATCCCCCCTTGTCAAATAAAATGTGAGTTATTACAAGATTGTTAAAACTTGAGAATGAACTATGAGGTATGATCAATATATTTTATTGGTTGTTGAAGACCATTTTGAAGAAGCGATCTATCTAAGGTGAATCTTTGCTCTTGTAGGAGTCTTACATGTCAAGCAACTCTCTGAATTATGACTATGTTTTTTGCAATTCTCACAAGGTTAAAGATAAAAATATTGATCTTTCACATGGCCAACCTAATCACAATGTTGGGATTTGAGAGTCTAAAGTTCCTGTGGAAGAGGAGCAAGTGAACATGAGTTGTCTTGAAGATATCCAACACACAAAAACTGAATTGATTTGAAGTAGTCCAAAATATAAAAAGACACTTTATTTTCATATCGAAGACCGATTCTCTTCTTCTTTTTAATGACTTCTTCCGGACGTTTGATGATGGGTTTGCGAAGTGCAAGTAGAACCCTTACATCTTCAGGTAAATTTTCCGCTAAAATGCAGATAAGAATATTTCTCAAAATCAAAGGGAAAATTATTTTGAACAAGAACCAGTACAAAACCTTGACTCTTTTGTTGTAAATCATCACATTGGAGTTGTGATTCGAGATGAAAAAACTCAATCTTCTCCTCTGCATCTTTTAAACATGCTTGAATATTGGAAAAAAATGAATTTCTGATTTTGACTGTACACCAACAAAAGATACTATTATTAAGTATTTAATATTACTAATAACTCATCAATTTGAGCTATTTTGTCCACAAATCAAAGTTAAAAAAAAAGTCTCATCTTTAAGAAAAAAATGTACTTCAAAATTAGAGAGGAAGATGGTTTGTTGTCGAAAGTTCAAATCGAAGTAAGGCGACTAAAAATTAAGCAGCTCACCCTGCAACAACTTTTTTCCTCTTCTTGCTCCCCAAAATTTGTATGATGCAAAACTATTATATCATCGTGTTTCAACATAGTACAAAATTCTCTCAATGATCCACATGGTATCAATTTTCTATTGCCCCAAAGGGTTATACAATTCACCATTACAATATCCAAGTCCCTTGAAAAGCTCCAATGATCCATAATGACAACTCCAATTCCAACCCCAATTTTGTTAATAGTTTCCTCGAACTCCTTAAACTGACAATTTGTGTTTTGACATGTCTCCTCTTCTAATCAACTCCATTAGAACGTATCTCTAAAAAAGGAATTAAGTAATATTTTACTTGTTTGCTCGTGATCGAATTTTTGTAGCAACACCAATTATATGCCTTTGAAACATTTTTTCCACCTGCATAGCCTCTGGCAAGAGTGATAGAAAGGAAGAGGAGGAAAAACAGAATTCACACAAAATAAACTTCTATTCATAAATCTTTCTCACATACACATTCATCGAGTTGTGACTCTTAGCTCTTTTGGCTTAATTTATTTCACACATTACAATGACCTAATCACGGGTATATAAGGACCACACTTACTAATTATGGAATCATGACAGACTCTAACTAGAGGTGCCTCAACTGTGACTAACTTGTTCATGAAAATTCACACTAAATTAGACTTTTCCAAATATATACTGAACTCAAACTAACTCACACTGACTCTCCATGCATTGAATGCATATAGGAGTAATTTACTATTTCTAACACCCCCTTAATTACAACCATATAACTCAACATAACTTAATCATGACTCAACATGACTCAACTATGCCTGCTAGGCTTATAATAAAAATTGACTCAATCATTACTTAAACATGCCTAGTGGTCTAAGTCTCAGCTAAGCTTACAATGGCTCAAAACTTTTACAGTGTTGGATTTTATTTTTTGTTTCTTCCAAATTATATACCCTCGAAATTGGTTCATTCTTGTTGTAAACATCATACTTATTTTACTTGTTGTTGTTGCAATTTTTCTTTCACTTCTCTTGTATTTGTTTTGAGTTTTTCTTCTACAACATCTCTTTACTCTTGGTTTTTCTTTCTCATTTATTCCAAATTCTATACTCTCGAAACTATTTCATTGTTGCTTTCACTTTCTTGTTGTAAGCCCCATACTTCTACGCTTGCTTGTACTACAATTTTTCTTTGAATTCTCTTGTATTTATTTTGAAAAAAAATCTGAGCGTGTCTTCTACAACTTCTTCTTTAAAGATATTTTCACTCATGGACTATTGCCACAACTCTTCATCTTCAAATTGTGAACTTCACTCTACTTCTTGCCCTGCATAATCATCATCTTCTTTCTGCCATATTTCTTCATAGAAAAATCTAATCTCTTCTTGACTCCATTGTTGAAAGATTGTTTCAATGCTTTCTTCTTTGTATTTAGAAACTTCCATGTCCTTTCCAGCATCATTTTCTTCATCTTCTCTTTCAGCTGTAATTGTAACTGACCAGTTGTCCTGTTTACTTGTACACTCAAAATAAATGTTAAAAACATATTCATTATGCTCTTCAGTGAAAGGTTTCTCCTCTTCCTCTTCCTTCTCTTCCACTTATTTACAAACATCTGTTACTACAAGTGTGTTGTATTCCACTTGGATTCCAGACATAAGTGGGCTTCTCTCACCAAATAACAACATATCAATTAGATATTTTTGTCGTGTCATGTGAAACCACTCATAATCATTTAATTATTCTTCATCAAAGTCAATATCAACAATTTCAATTTCTAGATCCACCAAACCACTTGTTGCTCCATTGGTAGCTCTACTAATGTAATACTTAGCTATTGCTATTTCACACACTAATTCCTGAGTAGTTCCAAATTATGCTTCATAACTTGCTACTACAGTGGCAACTTCAATCTTCAATTATTCATCAAACACGGGACTTATAATATTTCCACGATTATTCCCTATTTCGAAAAATATACCACAAATGTCATTAACATAATGTTCATCCACTCTATGGTGGGATATATAAGCATGCATGTGCTCATTAACAATTTCAACTTCACCAAATTCATTAATTGTTGTTGAATTCTCTAATTCACATCTCACTTTGCAGTCATCATCCATATATGTCTTGTCACAGTGGAATTAACCATCATCTTCACCATCCATGTTACAATGGAGTTCTCGAGTATCTATAAGCTCATGCTCTGCTTCACATATAGAGGCTTCAACTTTTCTCTCTACAATCTATGTTGTGCCTTCTTCATCCATATGCATGTCTGCATATTGGGATTCACTTTTAGTCTTCATGACCATCATCCATTTTTGAGTGGGATTCTCCAAGCTCTGTTGCTCTCCCAGAGTCTTTCTCACCTACTCTCAAATCTGCGGCTAGATTTTCTATTGATTCTTAAATAGGTTGTGACACAATTGGTTGTTGCATGTCACTTTCCTTTATACCAAATTATACTTCCAGGATCTTCCATGCTTTTGGGGAAGATGTAGCTCTTGCTACCTTGCACAAAAACTTCTCATCCAATTCTTATTTTTATAAAATCTAATACTAAAGCATCACATACTTCTTCATATGCGTTATTATATCGGTACTCAATTAACTCTTTACATTGAAGAAAAGTTTTCATTTTGACAACCCGAAAATCAAATTTTTACCAGCAAATTTTTGTAGTGTTACCATATCCATCTCGGTCCATGAATTATTGACTTGTTCTATTTGTTCTATTCCATGTGCTTGTCTTATAGATTCTTTGGTTGCAGCACGTCTATGAGCTCCTCAAAATATTCAAGCTCTTCCTTTTGAATTCATTTCTGTTGCTTCAATCTTGCTTTGTGACCAATGATTGTTGTCTTTCTTTTATCTTCTTTTTGCTCTCCTTATCTCTCTCTGCTCTCCTTATTACATGATATTTTTTTCCATATCGCTCTCAAAAAAAATTATTTTCAAAACACACCTTCGTAAAACATAATCTTCGCTATATTCGTACACAAAGAAATTTTTTCGAACCCAAAACACTATCATGCTTAATAAAGTAAAAAAAAATATAAACAAATAAACCTTTGCAACACATAAACTCTCTTTCTAATAAAACCCTTTTCCTTTTTTTTTTTTTTAATTCTCTTTTAAAAATAAAATGAAAAATTCACTTAAAAAAATTCTCACAAAATATATCTTTATGATGAGAGAAATCCACCACAAAACTTTTAACAATAAACCTTTTCTCTTTTAGAAACCCCTAAAAATAAAACTTTAATATTCTCAATCAAAACTTTTATAAGACTCCCTTTTATTTTTCAAAACCCTTTTAAAACTTTATAACCTTGTTATAATAATAAAAAAAAACATACAGTGATGTGTGGTTTGACTGGAAAGTTTCTTTGGGTGAAACCTAAGAGACCGCAGTTCAAATCTCATGTCATAAGAATTGGTATTGGTGTTATATTGGCGACCATGAGGATTGATCCTGTGTCTCGTCTAGGTTACTCTAAAAAATTAATAATTCACCGTGTGTAAAAAAAATAAAAAAAGAACTTCAAACTCTAATATATAGCAAACCTTAAAAATTAGCCTTTCAAAAAAAGGTAAACCTTCAACCTTGCCCGTGGCCTTTCTTCTTCATGACTATGGCTGCTTGGCTAATGGGCCTCTCACTATGGAGGGCTCGTGTTAGTAATGCACCTTGGACTTGGACTTGAACTCATCCTTGTCTTATATTGAACCATTCTTTCCTGATTCCCAACAACCAAACAAAAAAAAAATCAAACAAACAAACCACGTGCCTATAACTAGCCTAATATCTTAACTTTGAGCTTCAAAGACATAAAACCTTTGCTTATATAGAGAGATCCGTCTCTGGACCCAGGAGGGCTAGATCCTAGGGTCTGGAAGTGGTTATGATGTTGTATCATCTTTTGGTATTGCCAACCTACCAAAACATGGGAACCCCAACATAATGGCGACTCCGCTGGGGAATAATCTGAGAGTCTATAACTGATAACTTTGTCTGTCTCCCATTTTCATCACCAACATAATGGCGAATCCGCTAGGGACGTTCTGAGTATTTCCATCTTACTACATTCTAAGAGCCTCAGAAACCCACAATCTCTGGTTAGGTTGGAAGTTAAACACTCCTATTCGCAAATCAACTTCTAAACCACTTGTTGTGTTTTCTCCCATACTCTTAGACAGAGCCTGGAAAGGGCCAGACAGCCTCCGGATCTCATCCTCTTTTAGAGGTGAAATATCTGGTAAATTCCCTCCCAGTCCATCTCTGGTTAGAGTTTGCGGTGTTTTAAGGATTTCCCTAAAAGGGACATTACAGAAACACTGTGGTGGACAGTGTACCCTCTTGAAACATCCTAAACCTTCCACCTGGAAACTCCATAGTTCCTAAACGATTAAAAAACTCCACTGGTGATCAGTAGGCCTACTGATTATCTTGGTTCACATAAGCCTCCACTGGGAGACCAGAGCCCGTTACAACATCAGCTACAATAGAAGTAACGGGTAGGGTTAAGTTGCTTTGTTGGAAAACAACATTTTGGCTTCAAGAACCATTCACACAAGAGCTTATCCAAACCCTAACCCACCTGGAATAGTTGACAACCCTGAGAGCATCCTCAAGAGATCTCCTACACCTAAAAGATCATGCTTTAAATGCATTATAGAGATAACTACGCACGAGAGACCCTTTGACTCTCAGGACACTCATCTTGACCTAGACTCTCAAACGGATTACAAGAACTGGGTCACACAATGTCTCACTCCGACCAGACCTTGAAATCACTGGTTCACCACTCGGGAACTCTTTGCCTTGCTTCTCAAGGTTGCACATGCATCAACCTCCAATTTGTAGAGCTTTTCGATCCTGACACCAATCTGCTTGACCTGTCGTGAAGCAGAATGTTTGAGGTATACCTTCCCTTTACTAAATACTAAATCATACCCTTTGTCTTCAAGGATTATTACTGTGAAAATATTTTTAGTCAGTCCTAGAACATACATCACATTCTTGAGATGGGGAAAGGAACCCAAGTCCCTCTTAAAGCTCACTGTACCAACTCCTTTGGTCATGTATCTGCCATCATTTCCAAGCTTGATATTGAATTGCATGTGTTTCTCATCCAAACTACTGAGAAAATATTTATTCACTCTCATGTGGAATGAAGCCCTTGAGTCAATGTACCACACACTGCCTCGAACTAAGATTGACATGCAAGGTATCAAAGATAATTCCAATTCGAACTAAGAAGAGAGTTCTTCTCCTCCTTCTACTGCTACACCATGCTCGTTGGATTTCCATGCAAGGTCTTGTATCCTTCTTTTCCTTGCATCCATTTTGTCTAGACTTGGTTTTTCCTTGGGCCTTCTTCCCCTTGAATTTATTCCCTTTCCCAGCTAAAGAAAATTCCTTCTCATATTTTGTCTCAAAAGAGACTCCATCCCTTGTTGTCCTCCTTATCTCTTCCTGCACGATATCTAACAACAATCTCTCCCAATTAGGGAGCTTCTCTTCCATTCACCGCATCCTAGAAACTGTGTCGAGATCTGTGAGGTCCAAGAAGAGCAAGGCTCACAAGATCTGTTGGTGGACCTATCTATCTATCTATCTGTATCTGGAATGGTGTGTTATCACGCAAAAAATGTTTGCCTAACCATTTCTTACTAGGTTGATGGAAATACACCATGCAAGATGCGTTTTACTAAGGTAAAACTTACATTCGCCATAAGAAATAATTTAGTGAACCATTTTCCTAAATTATTTCTCATTAAAATCCAAAAACACCATGAGAATAATTAAATAAATCATTATTTATTTAATATTCTCTAGAAATAATTATTAAATTGTTATTTGATGATTACTTCTTATTACTTTTGACTTAGTGACCTTGGAATAATTAAATAATCATTATTTTTTATTATTCTATATTTATCTCCTATTTTCCTTATGAGATAATTATTAAATAAGTATTAAATAATTGTTTCAAGTTCATATTTATCTTAATCTTCACAGAGTGATTAATAAATCATTTTTATTTGTTTATTAATTTAACCACTTTATAAATAAATATATTTGACCATTTTGGATATCTTTTTCCTCTAAAAAAATATAATAAAATTTTCACAACGGCTAGATTTTGATTTAGTCAATAACATTTTATTATTTTTTAATTTTCAACCTATTCCATTATTTTTTTTATAAATAGAGGGTTTTCTCTAAGATGCTTGATCGATGCTCCTTTGAATGAGACCAAATGCTCTTATATGTAGGCTTCCTTGAGTTCCCTAATAGGGCGACTTGTCCTTTGTTGGAACAGGGTCTCCTACAAGCTGCGAAACTGGTCCATTTTGAATAATTTTCATTAGATTTAGTCTAGTGTAGGGGTTTTGGGGTGGGTCAAAGCCTTGAAAGCATTGTAATGGGTAAAATAACCAGGGGTCCAAAAACCATGGTTTGTGGACCATAGGAAAGTATAGGATAGATTATTATAAATAGAGGAATATTTTGTATTATAAGGGGAGGATTTGAAGAGCTATTGATGCAAATTGTGGTTTAAGTTGTCTGTTTGGGTTTTTGGGGAAAGGACTCCTGTTGGCTGTGTGCGCGGAGATCTAGAGTCCAGTTGTGTGCGGACCTTGCTGCTGTGTGCGCAGGCTAGGAAGGGGATTGTAAGAAGGGACTGATAAATGAACGAATAAGTTCCTTCTTACAATCTGCTGCTATCCGCCCATCAATGCACAGGACGTACCAATGCCATGCCATCACCATGGAGCATGGTCATGCCTGCCGTCATGCGAGCCATCGTGGATTGGAATTTAATAAGCGAACGAGTACGACGTGACAGGTTTCCCGAAAAACCAATTTTCTAGAATTTCCGTGAGTCGTTGACGGTTGGCATTGATAGGATATACGGCATTTTACAGGGTCCGCCGTCGGGTACTACCTGTGCATTAACGTAGCTTCACATCCTTAAGCCAGTGCATTAACGCAGTGAAAATATAATGGATGAAGTTAAGAGGTTGAACTAAATTTAACGCAGCTTCACATCCTTAAATGCCATATTCATCAATTTGTTGAAAATTAGAACATGCAAGTGCTATTCTTACGTTACACTTTTCCATAGACAACGGTAGCCATGGATTTCAAATAAATGTTATGACAACTTCACATCCTTGGATGCCTTAATTGATCATTAAAATGTTATTTTTATTTTCTTAATGTTCTTACCATTACCATTAAAATTGCCGGATAAATTTCATAATCAATCCTCAACTTGTTGAAAAAATGATCTACTTAAAAGGTAATTAAAGGGTGTTCTTACTATCATTAGTGTTCACATAAATTTCATTTCTTAATTTTATAATTTTTTTATTTTATTAATATATATACATTGTTTTTAATTTAATTTTAATATTTTAAACTAACTATATATATATATTTTAAACTAACTATATATATATATTTTACTATGGTCTAAACTATAATATTGAGAAAAGAAAGAAGATGCATTTACATAAAACAGTAAGTGGTATGAATTTCTTCTATGTCCAAGTTAAAATAGAGAGGACTATTGGTCAAGGATTCGGGGCGAGACCCAACCCGAGACACATCGTCCCTCAAATCCTAATTATACAAAGATGTTAGAACAGGTGGTCTTCTCCCCAAACAGAAAATTTATACAATATTAAAGTTAAGAATACAGATAAATATTATCATGAAACTGTAACTGTTGTATATGTTCATATATCATTATTGAATAAATACACACATATTTTTAGATTAAACTCAGAACTATGTACCACTGTACTGAAAAATACCATACTGAAAGGTATAGAATGCCGAGAACTTCAACTGAAAACGAGAATCATGCAAAGAATATTCATAACCTTGGAAGCCTGAGGTTTCTAATTATAATTATAGTTGTTCTTGCTATTAAAGAGATAATGCTCTATATCCTAGAAAAGAATAAATCCAGTGATGATTTCCTGAGATGTAAAACTCAACACTTGATCCTAAAACGAAAGTGAAAGAAGACAAATTAACTTATTCTGTAGAGTACATAGAAAAGAAAAATAAATAACACTGTGTCAAATTCTTGTCTTCCAAATCAAAACCCAAGAAACAGGAAGAAAAATGCATGAAGAATTGGTATCGACAGTCTCTAAATATTAAGCATGAAGTAAATCTCAAGACAAAATGTAAGCTGAAAATTTCATTGCACAAATATAATAGGCATAATAACAGAGTAATGATGTATATATATAACTTGTATTTCAAGCCAGAAAAGAAGGGAAACAAAGTTAAAAATCCCAGAAAGCTTGGATTTAGGAGAATCCAAAGTCTGTAGAAGTGTGAGAGTCACATTTATGCTATCGGATTGAAAACCTGGAAACGACCAAAAATGTAATACCCTTAAATCAAATAAACAATATTGTTCGACATTAAGCCACAGTAGTTTAAAACAAAATATCTATTACATTTGGAGTAAAAATCCTCCGTGGAGGAAGAACATAACCAAATTTACAATATTTGAGGCAAGACTTTCTATGAAGTTCCGAAAGGGAACAGGCAATTCGAGTAACGAGAGTACCTGGTGAAAGAAGCAAGTCATTGTTCGATTAAGCACGAAAATGGAAGAAAACCTCCACGCTCAAGGAAATGACATAGCATATTCAAGGAGAAACATACCTGCGTTAAGAGACGAGGCATTAAACTATGTGTCAAGAAAGAAATGTTAAAAAAAAGAAAAATCCGAACAAATCTCATTGAAATACAGATTGGATAATACTCAAAATCTTTAATACCTGTCAAAGAGGAAGCCGACCATCACCTATAGACTTCCAACCTGAAAAATCAAATATGCAGAAAAACTGATATAAACTAAGAGCCCATGGACTATACTTATAAATGAAAACAAAACTAAAGAATTGCTTAAGAAGAGATCAGCTTACCAGTTTGAAATATTGGTGTATCGATCCATGGAGGAAGCCAAGAAAACTCTCCATCAACATGTAATATTATCTCAGAGACATCGCTAAGAACATCTAACCATGGTAGAAGCACCTCCAGCTAGAATAGTGGGAAACAAGATCTGTGTATGAGGAAAATAACCTAGATCATTTCGACTCCGACAAATGGGGGTTGCGGGAAGAGGTTGGAATTTTTACCCATCAGAGATCTCCCACTAAAATCAAACCACCGTCGATTAGAAAAGAATCGAATGGCAAGCAACGTAGCGGGTGCGGTAAGTAACCCGAGACCGATTCCAGGAGATCCTCCATAATTGTAATGTCATAAAGGCGAATACCAAACTCAACCACCATGAGTTGCTACAGGCAAGGTAATTAATGCGACGTGGTACTGGTGCAAAACCCCAAAACATTTAACAGTTGAACATATAACTTAATACATAGCAGAAAGTTCTAAGTGTAGTTTTTTTATTAATGCAACGTATTAATATCTTAAATATACTCTCATAACTATGCAGTAAGTGAACTTAGAAATTGAGTTAAGATGTTAAGAATTGCAATTTGTAATGTATGGTAAATTTGTATGTAAACTTGTAATTTTTCTTTAGGTGTGTATGCTTGAATAGCCAAAATTAGTACATAAACAAATGCAATGCAATGGGATAAACCACTAATAATAAATTTTTTTATTTAAAATATATTAAAAACAATAATAATTTTTTTTATTTAAAATATATTAAAAACAATTAGATATTTAAAAATTTAATACAAATTTATTTGATTATTCGATAGTTATTTGAAAATAAAATTGATTTATTTATATTATTTATGTATGTATTTATTGTTTGTTAAGAAATTTGGTTTAAACTAGTAAAAGTTAAATGAATTTTAACAAATAAATTAAATTATAGTAAAAAATTAATATATTTTTATTTAATAATAATTATATAATTTTACTTAATATTAATAATAAATGAGTGAAAAATCATTATTAATAAATTAAAATGATTATTAATTTAAGTAACAAATGATTAAATAAATAAAGAAATTCCATTTTTATATTTATATCTTTTGAAAGAATATATTCAAACTATTTTTGATAAATAACTACTTTTTAAAATAAGTCTACACATTTGCCTATAAAATTATTTTCGTCTGAATCCAATTATTATTTTTTTCAAAAAATCTAATCATATGAGTGTTTTTGAATATTTTATTTATTTATTTATTTTTATTATGTTGGAAATGGATCCAACATCACCAAAAACTTGCTAGATACCCAAAATCCTGAAATTTAACAGTGGTAACACAAATTTCCCACAATTTCATTATTAAAATTATGTTAACTAAATATAATTATTGAACGTAGTAAGGAAATACGGACGTAGGCGCACGTTTTCAAGCCCAAGCATCTCTGATATCACAGCATTCCATCATTAGAGATATGCTACTTGGTGATGATTTGATGGTTTACTGTTCGCTCGCAACGCTTTCCACAAGTCATTTAAATTTGCATCTGAATATAACAAAGTTCGATCTTTTGACTTTTAAGCCTCCAAGATTTCCCATTTTTTTCAAAAGATTATTGGATATTGAAAACCTTTTAGGTGTCGTTCGCTTTCCAAGCTTTTCTGGTGCAATAGTTAAAGTTGGCATCCAGATACAGTAACAAGGAGTGAATTAGTACAAAAGTTATATGAATGTGTACTAGTTAGCAATACGTAAACATAAAGCTTCAAAAGATATTAAAATGAGTTTATTTATATTAAATTTATATGTATTGTTTTTAATTTTTGTTGTAGTAGATTTTTTTTTTTATATCTAAATTGTAAAACAGGTTTATGATGCAAGTGGTTTAAGGTTTTTTTATTCTTTAAGTTTGTGAATGGAGTTTGAAGTTAAAAAAGTTTTATAAATATGTAAAAATTAACACTAGTAATTAATTGATCATAATGTTTTACTAATAAACTATGTAGTTATAAAAGAGATATGAAATATTTATTTTAAAATAAAACTTAATCAAGATTTAATAATATAATTAGGAGAAAATTATTTATTATTTAATTTTAATTTTTTTCAAAAAAAAGTTTTTCTCACTCTTCTCACATTATTTATACAAAATAAGACGTGTCCACTTCTGCATATGAATATGAATACAGATATGAATAAGAATAAAAATAATGAACATGAGATCAATCATAATATACACATGATATGCAAAGAATGCATTGAGTGTTAACATAAAATATATATTTAAATGATGAATATATAAAAGATAAAGTAAAGACAATGTCATTAAATCAAAATATTTAGCACTTATTATAAAATCATATATTTTATCACAAGTAAACAAAAGAAAATTATTATAACTCTTTTATAGTTATAATTAAATAAAACTTAAAAAGAAGTTAATAAGTTATTGTTAAAACATATGTTGTTAAATGATAATACAATTGGTTTGGACATTTCTTAAATGTTGCTTAAGTCAAGTTTTTGAACAATAACTACAATTATTTATTGCTAGTTATATTTATCTTTGTGACAGAGAAACTATCTCTATAAAAAGCTATAATTTGTAGTGAGTGTTCAAATTCTAGAAAATTGAAATGTAATGTTGGTGTTTATGAAAATATTATATGTTATATAAATAATGATACATTTATAAATATGTATGATTAAGATGTTTTGTAATTTGTTATTGCTTTATGTAAAGGAGGAATGTTTACTTAAAGAATGTGATACATGATGGGCTATAAAATAATTTAGTGAGTATGAAGGAACAATGATAATAGTGTATTATAATATATTCCTAGTCAATTACAATTTTAAAATATATAATATAAAAGAAATATATATGAATAATGTTTTAAAATAAATATTACTAAAAATTCAAAAATTAATAAAGTAAATATATATATTAATATAATATAAATTAAATTTTAAAAAATAATATATTAATATAAAAGGAATTGTATATAATATTTTTATTTATTTATTTATTTATAAAAATATTAATTATGACAATGTTTTAACTATAAAAATTAATAATGTAAATTTTATAAATTTCAAATAAATAAATCTAATAAATAAGTCTAAACTTATGAATTTCCAATCATAAATTGTGACTAATGAGTAGTGGCGATCACTCATTTAAATAACTACTATTAATATATTCTATTTATATATAACCAACTACTATTAATATATTTTATTTATATATAACCAACACTTTCATTGTGATTAAATTCATCAAATTAATAAATATTTTTTATATGACTTGGCTAAATTTAAATTTGAATATTGATTAGACATCTTCCTCACTTAAATTTGCATCTGAATATAACAAACTTCAATCTTTTGACTTTTAAGCCTGGAATATTTCCCATTTTTTGAAAAAGATTATTGGATATATTCAAAACTTTTTAGGTACGGTTTGCTTACTTCCACGCTTTCCTGATGTAATAATTAAAGTTATCATCCATATACAGTAACAAGGAGTGAAGGAGTATACAGGTTATATGAATGTGTAGCAGTTAGCAATAAGCAAACATAAAGATTAAAAAGATATTAAAATGAATTTATGTGTCTTGAATTTATATGTATTATTTTTAATGTGTTGCTGTAAAATTCTATTTTATTTTATGTAAAGTGAATATATTCTTAGGATGGGAGTGGTTTAAGGTTTTTTCATTCTCTAACTTTATGAGGAGAAGAGGGAGTGAAGCTATTTGTTTAAAGTTACAAAAGTTATATGAATGTGTTAATAATTAAATGACTAGAGTGTTTCACTAATAAACTATCTAGTTATAAAAGAGATATGAAATATTTATTTCAAAATAGAACTTAATTAAGATTTAACAATATAATTAGGAGAAAACTCCTTATCATTTAATTTTGATAAAAAAAAAAATAGATGTTTTATACAACTTTCTCTCACTCTTCTTACATTAGTTATACAAAATAAAACATGTCCACTCATGCATATAAATATGAATATGAATATGAGCAAGAATAAGAATAACAAATATGCGCCCAATTATAATATGCACATGGTATGTAAGGAATACATTAAATGTTAACATAAAACATATATTTAAATTATGAATATATAAAAGATAAAGTGAAGACAATGTCATTAAATCAAAGTATTTAACACTTATTATAAAATCACATATTCTATCACAATTAGACAAAAGAAAAGTGTTATAACTTTTTTATAGCTATGATTAAATACAACTTAAAAAGAAGTTATAGATGATTAAATTTACACCATTGTTAAAGTATGTGTGGTTAAAATGATAATAAAATTGGTTTCAACATTTCTTAAATATTGTTCAAATCAAATCTTTCAACAATAACTACAATTATTTATAGCTAGTTATATTAAGTATCTTTGTACAAGAGAAACTATCTCCCTAGAATGTTGTAATTTGTAGTGTATGTTCAACTTCTAGGAAATTGTGAATTAATGTTATTGTTAAATAACATGTGTGTATATATTAAATGCTGAAAATATTATATGCTATATAAATAATGACATATTTATAAATATGGGAGTTTAGGATACTTTGTAATTTGTTATTGCCCTATGTAAAGGAGAAATGTTTATTAAAAAAATGTGATGTGATGTATGTTAGACTATAAAATAATTTAGTGAGAATGAATGAACAATGACTATAATGTATTATAGTGTATTTCTAATGAATCAAAAATTTTAAATATATAATATAAAAGAAATATATATACATAATATTTGAAGAAAATATTGTTATTATTGAAATTCAAAAATTAATAAAATAAATAAATATATATATATATATATATAATGAATTGTATATAATTATTCAATTATTTATAAAATTATTAATTATGATAATATTTTAAGTATAAGAATTAATAATGTAAATTTTATAAATTTCAAATAGATGATGAAATGGTGTCTAATGAGGGGTTACTAAAAGTTCATTTAAATATTTGTGAAAAATGATGTTTATATATAATGAAGGCTTCTACTTTATTTAATCCAACCTTCCATTTGATTAAATTCATTAAATTAATGTTTTTCTATATGGTTCTAGCTAAATTTAAATTTATATATTAAAATTTATCATTACTAATTTTGACATCTTCCTAACCTTCACTTGTTAAATATAATCTTTTTAACGGTTACGATTACATAATTTTGACATCTTCCTAACCTTCACATGTTAAATATAATCTTTTAATCTTTTTAACGATTACGATTACAAGGTTAAATATAATCTTTGCATCTTTTTAACGGTTAGGATTACATTATTTTGACATCTTCCTAACCTTCACATGTTAAATATAATCTTTTAATCTTTTTAACGATTACGATTACATTTGATAGTTATGTAAGATTTAAATGCTAAACTTGATCTGAAATTCATATATTAAACGTAAACGTAAAGATAAGATATTTACCTAAGATTTAGTACGTGTTAAACTTGATCTTAAATTCATATTAAACGTGCGTTGCAACTTATGACATGTGAAAATACTGTTGTATAGATTTGACGAGGAACAATGAGGATTGGGAAAGCCAATGGTCAAAAGTTCACAATATTCCGTATTTTCTCTGGAGTTTCCCTTCACCATTTGTATCACTGAAAGAGTGGTACAGCAGGTTCGGTTTGTAGGGGTTCACCATTTTCTTTGGAGTCAATGCACGACTTCCATTGTGATTAAATTCATCAAATTAATAAATGTTTTTTTAATAAATTCATCAAATTAATTAATAAATTAAATTCATTTAAATTCATATTAAATGTGCGTTGCAACTTATGACATGTGAAAATACTGTTGTTGTAGAGATTGGAGGGGGATTGGGAAAGCCAATGGTCAAAAGTTCACAATATTCCCTATTTTGCGAAGAATTTCCGTTCACCATTTATGAGCGGCAGTCGGTAGGGGTTCACCATTTTCTTTGGAGTTCAGTTTCTTCTATCAAAACATTTGAGAAATACTAGTTTTAGAACTATAACAAATTAGCGTGTGAGAGAGCCTTCACCGCGTTCAATAAGACTTCAGAATGCCGCTCGTTGAAACTTTGCGGCAGTGATAGATTTCTGACGGTTAAGTCCCACAAGAACATAAAAATATGTCGTGGACGGTGGGTTTTTAGCATGCAAGTTTTTCAAACATCAAATTTAAAAATTCTGTCCCGTTTTTAAAATTCGCAGCTTGCGTTTGCCATCTCCCTCCAGTCAATGCACGACTCTACATTCCCTAATTCATGAAAAAAACATGGCGAAAGGAAAATCATAGTGTGATCAAATGACAGTAACGACAAAATGGTGCATGCTATAAGAAAGCCCCCCTGGTATTTGCAAGACGGAATCAGAGCAAAGGCAACAAACACAAGGGTGTTGTTGTTTACTTGAGAAGACAAGGGTGAGTCGTGGCTGTGAAAATGAGCAATCAAATTAGTATTTTGTGTTGCATGCTCTTCATTGGAATACTCCACTGCGTTCATGGCGGGGAGCCCAGGCCATTTGGATCAAAGCATGTACAGAAATTTATGGGACGGAAGATAGAGGCACCGGGCAACATAACTAGATCCATGTTTCATGTGGATAAAGATGAGAGCAACGAAGCGAAAATAGTTGAAGAGTAAGTAAATGGCTCACTGCAACATTACATTCCGTTTTGTTAATCTTTTTTTTGCTTGATGTTGGAGACTGAATTGACAGGAGAATGTGTGTATTCAAACAGAAGCAGAAGCATTATTAACAACAACAGTACAAGAGGAGGAGGAGGAGAGGAGCTGACGGTGTTGTCATGTGCAACGGGTAATCCCATCGATGACTGTTGGCGGTGCGACCCCAATTGGGAGCGTAACAGAAAACGGCTGGCAGATTGTGGCATTGGATTTGGAAAGGATGCCATTGGAGGAAAAAACGGCAAGTTTTATGTGGTTACGGATGCCGGTGATGATGCCGTGAATCCATCCCATGGCACACTGCGTCATGCCGTCATTCAGGCGGAGCCGCTGTGGATCATCTTCCACAATGACATGGTCATCCAGCTAAAGGAAGAGCTGGTTATGAACAGTTTCAAAACAATCGATGGGCGAGGCGCCAACGTCCACATTGGTAAGGGGGGCCCATGTATCACCCTCAACAATGTGACAAACGTCATCATTCATGGCATCCACATTCATGACTGTAAGCCTCTACAAAAAGCTATGGTTAACACCTTTCCTCCTGTGGATAGAAAAATAAATCATGGAGATGGGATTTCCATCTCGACAGGGAGGCACATATGGGTGGACCATTGCTCTATGTCTAACTGCGAAGATGGCCTCATTGACGCAGTCAAGTCATCCACCTATATCACCATTTCCAACAATTATTTCACTCACCACAACAAGGTAATTAGCAACCTCACATACTCATTCATTCATTAATTGCAATCCACTCTATTCTATTTTATTCCTTGTCTTCTAGCTTGACAATGGTCTGCTGCTTTTCTCCCATTGTAGGTGATGCTATTGGGTCACAGTGACGACCACCATCATGACAGAGTTATGCAGGCAACGGTTGCACTAAACCATTTTGGCGAAGGTCTCGTGCAACGAATGCCAAGGTGAGTAATTAATTGTTATTTCATTCATTTCCCGTCTTAGGTGAGTAATTAATTGTTATTTCATTCATTTCCCGTCTTATTTTGCATTTTGCTGTGAAGGAAAAGTATGAAATAGTACTTATTATATTATTTAGATATTAAATTATCCATTAAATGGATGTAGGTGCCGATTTGGATACTTCCATGTGTTTAACAATGATTACACTGAGTGGGAAATGTATGCCATCGGTGGAAGTTCAAACCCCACCATACTGAGTCAAGGAAATATATTTATGGCATCTGCAAACCCCTTTGCTAAAGAAGTAACCAAGAGGAAAAACGCCACAGAGAGTGAATGGAGAAAGTGGAACTGGAGATCAGAAGATGATGTGCTGCTAAATGGTGCATATTTCACGCCATCGGGATCGCAGGTGTTTTCCACCTATGCAACAGCATACAGTGCCACACCAAAGAGTTCAGCCCTTGTGGAACAACTCACCAGGAACGCAGGCGCGCTCTCGTGTAACAGAGGAAGTCGCTGCTAACTACAACTTCTTACCCACAATTATCACACCTGAATTTGAGTAGCCGCAAACATTGCTCTTACTTTTCAAAACTGTCTCTTCTCCAGTATTGTCGCCCTTCTTATACTTCACATTATTTGTTTATAATAAACAATAAATTATCCAGCAGCAATTTATTATTTTTTAAATTTCGCCATGTTTTGTATCATAATGGATATTTTTAAAATAGTCATTTTATATTTTATCGACAACGAAGGACTTAATCAGAAGAATTATGTGCCGGGTTGGCATAATTTAATATAAACTACGTAAATGAAAACTTTAATTATGTGCTGGCTTGGCATAATTTTATATAAACTATGTAAATGAAAACATTTTTTTATAATGAAAAGCTAGTTTTTCTTTTTTTCTTCCATATATATAATTTTAAAATTGGTAAATAATTTAAAAAAAATATGTAATATAATTTATTTATATTCAAATAATAATAATAATAATATTTAACAATAATCATAATTTTATTTTAAAATCATTTTAAATTTAGATATTGAATTTGTGTATTTTATTTTTTTATTTTAGAGTAGGATATTAAATTTGGGTATTTGTTGAAAGATGAAATTTTTTTTTATATGATAATTATAATTAAATTTTATTTTGATTTAGCTTTAGTGGTCAGGAAGCATTATTATGATTTCATAATTATACTACTAATCCAAATATGATTCAAAAAAATCAAATTTAATTTTAAAAGTGTATTAATATTCAATATTTTTAATATAATAATACTAAAATTTTATCTATTTAATATTTTTAATATAATAATACTCATCGCTATATGTTTATCTTAAAATTAACACTATGATGTAGTTAAATGTGTTAATAATAATAATAATTTATAAATTATTTGATTTTATTTATTTAAATTTAGATCTTAAACATATTTTTTTAGTACTATTTAAATGGGTAGTCTAATTAGTAGAAGGACTAGGCTTTTTTTTTGGACTATTTGATTAGGCTAATTTTGTTCAAAGTCCAATATAAATTTTAAAAATTCATAAATCTATGTTGATTAATTTGTGAAGAGACTTAATTTTTTGGGATTTTTTAGGGTGCTAAATCTTTTTGTGCATTCTAAATTATATTGTAAATAACAACAAATCACAATCTCACAAGAAATTATATTCCCTCGTTCCAATTAATAACTCATTTCCTCTATTAATTAGACTACTTCTAATGAAATATAAATATCTATAAATATTAATATTAATTTTAGGAATATAAATACCAATTAATTAAATTTGTCATTCCCTTAGGATTTAACTATTTTTTTAGCGAGTATTCGTATTGAGCTGCAAATTTCATAAAAGCCATAACAAATTACTTTAAAGGATGTGAGTAGTGTTGTGAGGGAACATAAGTTTGTGGGGTATTTCGTTTAGTTGGTGATTCCATGAAACTTGAGAAGGCATGACCTTGTCATTACGTACATCTCTCATCTCACAATGGAAACAACGACCACTGCCTACATATGTCACGTCACAATAGCCATTAAGTACACCCCTTAACCTACCATGCAACCATGCTCAAAAGATAAACAAACTTTGTGACATTCATTCATTCATACATTTTTACTTTAATATCTTATTACCTTTAATACTACATGTTAATTTTATTTAACACCATAGTAATATTTATGGTAATAAATATTTGTAAAACATGTTAAAATGAGTGGGTTAAACCCTTAACCTTTGCTTTTAACTCTAGTTTATTACTGTCTATAGCATCATAGTTCAAATGTTTTCTCGTGAAATAAATCCAGACCCACCTGGGTACCATAAACCTACCCTGACTCTACCTTGACTTAATGGATTCTCACGGGGTACCTCCTCATGGTAATTTCAATGGTGATTTTGCTTTGATTGAAATCTCAAATAATTAATTGTTATATTATACTAATTCATGGCTCATAATTAAATATCTGAACACTATATGGTAACCTCACCTTACCTTCACTCGGATTTTCTGTGATCCTTGGCAATCCTGAGTTAGGATATTGATCTACCCCCTCAACCCTAATCCTCTTCCATTCATTTTTTGCATTTGTGCGAGAGCGCTTCAAGATATGCAAGTCTGTAGCTCATGTTCTGCCTCCACTCTTCATTCCGTGCCCGAAAAATATGAATACAAGGTTCATCCTGTCGCCTCCATTCGACATTCAAAACCATTTCAGGTAAAAATAGGTGTTTTTCCCTCAACCCCCATCTCGCTGTAGCAAGATTTGTTTGCAGGATTCTCGTTTGAAAGCTTTTATCTCATAGTTATGGTTTTAAAATGTAACTAGGTTATGGCTGGAAGGTTTTATGTAATATCCCTATTTTTACTACTTTTATTAAACATTTGAACAATCCTAAAGTTTGAGTGGACCTAAAGGAAAACAATTATTGTGGACATATTTTTCTTTTAAATTTAATAAATGTGGAATTTGAATTATTGTGCAAAGACAAGAGTAAAAGTGGAGACCAAGATTTCACGTCCATGATGATGGATAAGATTCCAAAGACTTTCCCAGATTCTCAAAAATTCCTTGGAGAAAATAAATTAAATTTACATATTAGATTGGAGATAAAAATGCAAAAATATACCTGAGTAAAGTGGAAAGTTACTGAGAAGAGGTGAAATAAAAGTAGAAAAAGGAAAAAGCTAGTGTTAAAGTACTTTTGCGGGAAATACAAAAGGAAAGCCTAGGCCAAAAGGAAAACAACATCCTGACTAACTAGACGCAGTTATGGAAACATGCTGAAGGGAAATAAAGATTAAATAAGCCATTCCTGGGTAGACAAGAGGTTGTCTACACCTTGGAGGAATTGGTCTCTGTTCGGGGGGAGCTGTGGAGAGAAAGCTCAAGGTTGGGTGGCATTTAGTCTTGCCAAAATTGGTATGCACAAGTAATTCAATTCTATATTATAAATTTTAGTATTTCATATTGGTATGGAATTATGAGGCTTTTATAGTAGGTGGAAGTGTGTAAGAGATTTAAATTTATGCATGAGTAAATTTTGGATAAAAAATTATTAGATAGTCTGATGTGTTTAACAGATAATAACAATAGAAATTATAGTTGATATGTATGGTTACATAAACAATTAGAAACTTATAAACCAACTCTTAGAATTTCTAAACCCCATTCACAAGTTTAAATATTAGGTTAGGTTGTAAATCTCATTACTGTAAATACATAGAACATATTTGGATATTTGGATGAGTTCCGGGACTTCCATATTTGGATGAGTTCCACTAAGCCTTACAGTGTTAGTGGTCATCCGTAAACAACAAACTTATGCCAACATTTTTGAGCGCACATTCAGCCTAGTGCTTCCATGCATTTTTCCACATTTTGTATTACAACTCTCTTCTCGGACTCATACATACCCCTTTGGATTTAAGGGGAGGGAATGTTGGACACCTAATCCTCTCAGAGTTGGTGTGAAATGTGAGTAGTCAAAGGGAGTCCAAGAGACCTTTAAATATGGAATTGAACAGTAATGGAAAATGTAATATATATATATATATATATATATATATATATATATATATACATCATGTGAATAATAAAGAAAACACATAATTATCTTTCACATATTTTGTCCACATTCGATGTATGTTTAAGAGTATATACTTCTTTATTTATTTTTCTATATTTTTATTTTAAAATGAGCACATTGGAGGCTGAGCACTGAAGGAATTATACATTTATCTCTGTAGTAATATTTAAGTGAAATTTTTTGGAGTTTCTAGCGGATTTCTAGTCAGAATTGGACAAAAACAATTATGGTCAAATCTTGATTTATGTTGTTTAAAATAGTGTATTTATTAAACTAGTTTTTTTTACTACATATATGGATTCAACACCATGAAAAACCCATGTGGCACTTCAAGTTATGTCCAATTAGATCAGAAAATAAATTGCAAAAAATTTCAAAATTGCACTTAAAGACTACTTGTTTCCCTCATACTTAAGGAGCAACAATAACTTTTAGGAATTGAGGAGAAAAAAATATATATATAAGTTAATAATTTTTTATAGATTTTTAAAATTTAAATAAAACTTCACAACCATCATTTTATTAATAATAGTTAAACTGGTAAATAAAACTAATATTTAGATCACCATTACATTAATAATAATTAAATCTATAAGCAACCTCAAAAATAGCTCAATTGGTCTAGTTTCGTGCATGTGTCAACTCCACCCAACATTTATGAACCACCCTTAAAAAATAATTAAATTTATAAATAAAATTGATATTTATAATAATATATTCAAGTGTATTGTTGCATAAATCAATACTATATCAATAATGATACCTCATTAAATTTTGAATAAAAATTCTAATCAATATCATAATACCATTCACGCGAGTGAAATGCATAATGATACCTCATTAAATTTTGAATAAAAATTCTAATCAATATCATAATACCATTCAGGTGATTGAAATGCCCAAGCCAACCAGGCAGAGCAGAACTAGTATGATAAATATTATTTTACTTAAACTTACATTGGAGTAACCTTTTCCGTCTGTGGGGTCTTGGTTAAATGGTGATGAGGCGGGATGTTATAGCACTCATCACACGTTCAATGCCATTCCTTGATTGGGGTGATGTATCTGGACATGTTAATGAAAATGGAGTAAAAAAAAAGAGAAAAAAGTGAAAAATGAAAGGAACTACCAAGCTTACAAAAAAAAAAAAAATGGAGTTAACCTTTTCCATCCACCCTTATTGCTTTGCATAGGCTACAAGCACCAACGTCATTTATACATGATAGTTTTATCGATACAAAAAGATTCTCGACGATAAAATATTCCAGTAGAGAACGTCAACGTCCGTAAATTAAACGCATTGACGGAGAGGTGGGCCCAACCAGCTACGTAAAGGTTGTGGGAATCTGCAATCTGGATAAGGATAAGCGTTACCATTTTAACGTCATATTAGCGTGTGAGAAGGCCTTGACCATGTTTAATAAGTCACTAGTTGAATGTTAGAAATACTTCATGAGACAAAGTGGCAATCGATTTCTGACTATTAAGCCCCACGCAAACACAAATATATCTTGTGGATGGTACTTCTTTCCCTAGTCTAAAAAAACTAGAGAATAAGGGTTGAAATTTTGGGTGTCTTAAGGGTTTTTCATAGTTTTGAATCCATTTCCGTTATCAAAAATGCAATTCAAACACTCCAACTACCTGATTTTTTAAATTTGTTTTTACCAGATTTTGAGAAAAAACTGTCGTCCAGACTATTCTGTTGCGTCAGCAGACAACTCCATGATTTTTAGCCTGCAAGCTCGAAAAACATCAAGTTCCACATCTAATTTTGTCCTCTTTTTAAAATTCGCAACTTACTTTTTTCATCTCCCTCCCATCAACATAGGTTTCTACTATAATTCATCATGTTCGATGAAAATGACCCTAACCAGAAAACGATGGATAATAAAAGAAAGCCCTGCCATTTGGAAGATTAGATGAAAGAAACACTAGTGTTGTTGTTTATTTGGACAAACGTGAGTCCTGTCTGTCAAAATGAACAATCAAATTAGTATTTTGAGTTGCATGCTGCTGATTGGGATACTCCACTACATTCATGGCATAGGGCCCAAGCCATTTGGATCAAAGTAGGGAGAGAAGTTTATGGGATGCAAGATAGGGTTGCAGAGGAAATATAATTACATCCAAGTTTCCCATCCAGAAAGATCATAGAAATGTAGCTGTGACAACAACATTTAATGATAACTAGTTGTTAACTAGTTAAAAGACATTTTTAACTATTTTTTTTAAGAAAAGAGTGGAACTATTAATGTTTGCTGAAAATTAATTTTCATTAGTAAATAATTATGAATAATAAATCAGTTATGGAAGGTGAATCCATAAAGACTAAAAGATGATGGTAAAATGTTTCCCCAAGAACTGGAAGGTGGTTGGGGACAGTTGGGAAACAATTACTTGCTCCTATGGGGATAAGACATTGATCCCAGTGAGGAGTAGGGGTTCTGTTCATGGAGAGAGGGAGAGTATTGAGTTTCCAGAGCTGGTAGTGACTAGTTGAAAACACTCGGTAATCCTGAAATTATTTCTAGTACTGGCTCGACTAGGTGTCTTGAGGTCACAACAGAAATATCCACTGTCAACCCGTGCCTTTCAGGAAGGGATCAAGGGGGAAAAAGGAGGACATAATCGCATGTCTTGATGGTTGGGAGTACCACAGCTATAAACTTCTTGTTCAGATAAGTAATATGTGTAACTTTCTGTGATTTAAGTACTGTAATACTTTCACTCTACATGTGCACAAATATTTATTTTTATTTTATTCAAAGAGACAACAAATAGCCTGTAGACGTTTGTTGTAAATGAATGAAGTTAATTGTCTACTTTACTTTGTTTAAGTCTTTATAAGTTTTACTAGAATATGAATGGGTACTGTGAAAAATAGCAGTACGCTGAGAAATAAACGCAGATTATAATTTGTATTACAGTTCAAGTTTTTTTTTAAATATATCAAATAATATTATATATATTTTACATTGAATCTCATATATAGAAAATATATGTTGTCTGAATTATAATATTGGGAAAAGAAAGAATATGCATATACATAAAACAGTAAGTGGTATGACTTTCTTCTATGTCCAAGGAAAAAATAGAGAGGACTGTCGGTTGAGGGTTCAGGGTGAAACCCGACCCGAGACACATAGTTCCTCAAATCTAATTATACACGGACATTAGAACAGGTGGTCCGGTCACCAAACAAAAATTTTATACAGTCTTAAAGTTAAGAATACAGATAAAGATTATGAAGAAACTGTAACTACTGTATATGCGTGTATATCATTATTGAATAAATACACACGTATTTTTAGAGTAAACTCAAAACTACTTATCATTGTATCAAACAATACCATAATGAAAGGTAGAGAATTTTGAAAACTTCAACTTAAAACAAGAATCATGCAATGAATATTCATAACCTAAGAAGCCTGGGGTTTCTCATTATAATTACATTTTTTCTTTCTATTAAAGATATAATGCTCTACATCCTGGAGAATAATAAATCCAGTGATGATTTCCTGAGATGTAAAACTCAACACTTGATCTTAAAACGAAAGTGAAAAATACAAATTAACTTATTTTGTAGAGAACGCAGGAAATAAAAATAAGTAATAGTGTCAAAATCATGTCTTCCAAATCAAAACCCAAGAACCAAGAAGAAAAATGCATGAAGAATGAAGTTAATGTCAAGACAAAACATAAGCTTAAAATTTCGTTGCACAAATATAATAGGCATAATAACAGACCAATGATGTATATATATATATATATATATATATATATATATATATATATATATTACTTGTATTTCAAGCCAAAAAAGAAGGGAAACAAAGTTTAAAACCCCAGAAAGCTTGGATTTAGGACAATCCAAAGTCTATATAAGTGTGAGAGAATTTCCATGATAGTATCGTTGTTCAATTAAGCATGACAATGGCAGGAAACCTCTGCGCTCAAGGAAACAACATAGCATATTCAAGGAGAAATGTAGCCGTGTTAAGAGAAGAGGCATTAAACTATGTGTCAAGAAAGAAATGTTAAACAAAAAAAAATCTGAATGAATCTCATTGAAATATAGGTTGGATAATATTCAAAATGTTTAATACCTTTCAAAGAGGAAGCCAACCGTAACCTACAGACTTCCAACCTGAAAAATCGAATATGGAGAAAAAATGAGTTAAACAAAGAGGCCATGGACTATAATTATAAATGAGAAACAAAATTGAAGCATTGCCTAAGAAGAGAGCAGCTTACTAGTTTGCAATCTCAGTATATCGATCCATGAGGAAGCGAGGAAAACTCTTGATCAACACATAATATTATCTTAGAGACATCACCAAGAACAACTAACCATGGTAGCAACACCTCCAGCTAGAATAGTCAGAAACAGGATCTGCATATGAGGAAAATAACATAGAGCATTTCAACTCTGACAAATGGGGGCTCCGGGAAGAGGTTGGGGTTTCTACCCATCAGAGATCTCTTGCCGGAATCAAAACACCATTGATTAGAAAAGAATCGAACGGAAAGAAATGTGACAGGTTTGGTAAGTAACCCAAGACTGATTCTGGGAGATCCTCCACAACTGTAATGTCATAAAGGCACAGTATCAAACTTAGTCACCGTTAGTTGCTATGGCCGTGGTAATTAATGTGACGTGGTTCCAGTGCAAAATCCCAAAACATTTAACAGTTGAGCATATAACTTAATGCATAGCGGAAATTTCTAAGTGCAGTTTTTTTATTAATGCAACGTATTAATATCCCAAATATACATTCATAACTATGTAATCAGTGAACTTGGAAATTGAATTAAGATGTTAAGAATTACAATTTGTAATGTATGGTAAATTTTTATGTAAACTTGTAAATTTTCTTTTAGGTGTGTATGTTTCAAGTGGTATCAGAGCAGCATTCATACGCTGGGACCCTAAGGGTCTACTAAGAATTCATGTTGTGTGTACAATGATGCACATAATAGAAGTGTAGCAGGAATTATCATGAGGAGACGAACAATGCAACCACCAACCCAGGATACCAGGGAACCTCAAACACAAACAGTTGTGAACCCTGAGATGTGGGTTCAGCTGAGTATCAACCAACAGCAGAAAACAAGTCGACTGCTGGAAGAACAACAACATCAAACTAGCTTACTATTGAATACAGTATAGAAATTATAGGAAGAGATGGTGCAAGTTCGAAGGGATAACGAACGATTAATTCAAGAGTAGGAAAAGATATTAAAGAGGCTGTCAGACAAGCAAAACTAAGAAGTGGAACACCCTAGTACTTATAGGGGCATGCAAGAAGGTGATGAACATCAAACAAGAGACAACACCACTGACAGAGTTGAAAGTAGCCCATCCCAAAGAAGTAACAAGAACAAAAATTACCATGAAGAGGAATCCGGTAACTTGTCGGATCAGCAAGAGGTTAAAAAGTAGAAAGTGGAACTTGAGGGGGAGTTTTGAAAAATAAAACCGCCAACATTTCATGGCGAAGTTGAGGAAGTGGCAGAAGCATGGTTAATAGACATGAACAAGTACTTTTAGGTGTACAAGTATAGTAGCAATCTGAAGGCTCGATTGGCCATATAACAGTTAAGGGAGAATGCCACTCTATGGTGGGAATAAGTGAAGAATGTTTGCAGCATTGAGGAACAAGATGTCAATTAGCAATCGTTCCAGCAATACTTTAAAGGCAAGTATTTGACAGAACATTTCTATGATAAGAAAGCTAAATAATTTCATGACTTAAGCCTGGGAAAGATGACTATGGATGAATATATACCAAGTTCACCTCCCTGTTACAATATGTTCCATATCTCAGAGAAGAAAAGGCTAAGGTGCAGAGATTACTGAGTAGCCTTCCAGCACATATAAAAGAGCGAATTGAATTTGTGAATCCCAAAACCATGGACGAAGCCATTCATAAGGCACGAATGTGATATCATCATTTCAAGGCTAAAGGGGAGGTTGGAAAAATTTAGCAGCCAAAGAAAGGACATAAAAGTAACTCCAACTTCAAAGGAGCCAAAAGAAATAACTTTAAGAATTCTGCCCAAAATTCTGTCAGCAAACAATTTTGCAGAAACCATCAAAGGACCCACTGGCCCGTAGAAGATAAGCCTATATAGGCATTCAACAAACCTCAGCAAGGGCAGGTGACCAAGCCACCTCTACAATGTTGGGGGTGTGGCGAGGCACACTATTATAAAAACTTCCCACAACGAACAAGAAATGACACAGTTCCAAATGTGCAGGAAACTTCCACGGTAGGCAATGTGGTGTGAAATATTCCTCGTATCAACGTGGCATTGGAGGATCGACATGAGTTGGAAGGTAGATTACTCTGAATCTATTTCTATTTTGATAGACTCAAGTGCAATTCTAAGTTATGTTAGTCCCAAAATAGTGGAAATGTGTAAATTGAAAGAGTAGAAATTAAAAAACTCGTGGCTGGTACAACTAGCCACAGGAGAAAAACGAAAGCTAACTTCCAAAATTCCAAACTATATTTTGGAAATTTCAGAACAATAGTTAAATTTAGACCTGAACATATTGCCATTAGGGTCCTATAATGTTTTTCTGGGTTTGGATTGGCTAGAAAAAACATTGGACCTTAGAATACTACAAGGAAAAGATCATTTATTATAAAATGCAATATGGAACACGTAAGGAAATCCATGGAGTCAAGAAGCCATTATAACTAAATCCAATTACAACATCCGAAATGAATAAATATATAAGGAAGAGATGCCAGATATATGCTATCCAGGTGAGATATGCTGATTCCAAGGAAAAATCACCTATGATGGAAAACATACCAGTGTTACAAGACTTCATGGATGTTTTTCCAGAAAGTATCCCCGGATTACCACCAAGCCGAGATATTGATTTTACTATAGAGCTGATGCCAGGAGCATCACCTGTGTCAAGGTCTCCTTACAAAATGAGTGTTCCAGAATTAACTGAATTGAAAATGCGGTTACAGGAATTGCTAGACAAAGGTTACATTCATCAAAGTGTATTCCCTTGGGGAGAACCAGTGTTGTTCGTGAAGAAGAAGGACGGAACTATGCGAATGTGCATGGATTATAGACATATTAACAAGTTAACAGTCAAGAACAAATATCCCTTACCAAGGATTGATGATCTGTTTGATCAAGTGAAGGGGGCCACAGTATTTTCAAAGATAGATTTAAGATCCAAATATCTCTAGATCCGAATAAAGGATGAAGACATATGAAAGAAAATTTTCTGTACTAGGCACGGGCATTATGAATTTGTGGTGCTACCCTTTGGGTTAACTAATGCACCAACAACCTTTATGAGGTTAATGCATGGAGTCTTTCATCCTTTCCTGGATAATTTTGTAGTTATATTTATAGATGATATTTTAATATATTCTAAAAACCAGGAAGAGCATAAGGAGCATTTGATAATTATGTTGGAAATTCTAAGAAAACACAGTTGTACGCTAATTTCAACAAATGTGATTTCTTTAAAACAAAAATCTAGTATTTAGGCCATGTTATTTTAGTAGAAGGAATTGTTGTTGATCCAAAGAAGATAACAAAAATCATGGAATGGCAAGTACCCTTGAATGTGGTAGACATTCGATCCTTTATGGGCTTGGTTGGGTATTACCGAAGATTTATTGAAGGATTTTCCATAATTTCTTTTCCTATTACTTCTTTGCAGAGAAAAGGAAAAGTTTTCAAGTGGACTGTTGAATGTCAGAACAGTTTTGAAAAGCTGAAACAACTTTTCACCACTGCACCAGTGCTGAGGGTAGCTGAACTCAACAAAAAAATTGAAGTTTGTACAGACGCAAGTAAAGACGGTGTTGGGGAAGTTCTATCTTAGGAAGGTAAAGTAGTGCCATATGAATCAATAAATTTGAAATATCATGAACAAAGGTACTCAGCTTATGATCTAGAACTAACAATAGTAGTTGATGTGCTCCGAGTTTGGAGACACTACTTGCTGGGTAAAAAGTTTGTGCTAAAGACAGATCATAGTAGCCAGACTAGCTACTTTAAGGAAGCTAATTTAAACTCCAGACAGGCAAGATGGAATTCCTTTCTAAGTGTGTTTGATATGGATATCCAGCACATGAAAGGTAAGGAAAATCAGGTAGTTGATGCTTTAAGTAGGAAGTTGCATTGTGTTTATGAGCTTTATTACAATCACCTTGAAAGTAAATTCTTAGATCAAGTAAAAGAAGAAGCACAAAAATATCCAGAATACAAATTCCATTGGCAGCAAATGGAAGAAAGCAGAAAGCAAGGAAGTAATTTTGAGTATGGAGTAAATAATGATTACATGCTAAATTTTAGAGGTAAGGTGTATGGACCAAACCGAGTGGACCTAAAGGAACTGATAATGAATGAAAACCATCGTAGCAATTATGGAGGGCATCCAGGATACTAGAAAAAGTTGACTACAATTAGAAATGTATATTTCTGGCCTGGTATGTGTAAAAATATTGCTGAGTATTTAAGTAAATTTTTGGAGTGTCAGCAGCGAAGGTGGAGCATCCACATCCTGCAGGATTGTTGCAGCCCATACCGGTACATATTTCCGAATATCTAACTAAATGTTTGGAGTGTCAGCGGGTTAAGGTGGAGCATCGACATCCCACAGGATTGTTGCAGCCCATACCAGTACCTAAATGGAAGTGGGAGGTTATATCCCTGGAATTCATTACAGGTTTACCATGAAAAAAAATGAAAAATGAATCCATCCTAGTGGTAGTGGATAGATTGAGTAAATCTACACATTTTATACCTGTGCAGTCTACTTACAAGACTGTACAGATAGCAGACAAATTCATGAGGGAAATTTTCAGGCTGCATGGTATTCCGAAGACGGTTATCTCAGACAGGAATGTTAAGTTTACCTCAACATTTTGGAAGACTCTATTTACAGGTCTGGGGACCCAAATAAATTTAGTATAGCTTATCATCCCCAGACCGACGGTCAAACAAAGTGAGTAAACCAAGTATTGGAAGACATGTTTCACATGTATGTGATGCAGCAACCAACCAAATGGGAAGACTATTTGCATCTTGTTGAATTTTCTTACAACAATGGTTATCAGGAGTCCCTGAAGATGAGTCCTTTCGAGGCCTTATATGGGAGGCAGTGTCGCACGCCCATAAATTGGAGCAACACCGAAACAAAATTAATGTTGGGACTAGATATGCTCGCTGAAATGGAATCAGAAATAAAGAAGATAAGACAAAATTTAAAGGCTGCATAAGATTGGCAAAAGATCTACACAGATAAAAAAAGGTATTATCGGGAATTCGAAGTGGGAGACCATGTGTATGTGAGGATCAAACCCAAGAGGAGTACCTTGCAGTGGACCTCTTGTGCCAAGTTGGCTCCCAGGTTCTGTGGACCCTTCCAAATTTTGGAAAGGGTAGGACATGTGGCCTATCAGCTGGCTTTATCCAGTCACATACGAGTACACAGTGTGTTTCATGTGTCCCTGTTGAAGTGTTATGTGCATGATTCAAAGCACATAATTCATTGGAAAAATATATAGGTAGGATAGAATTAAAAATCGTAACTTGAAATATGATTTCTTTATGAGAATTTGATATGGAACTTCACTGTTTGCAAGTAGAGTCGGACGGCGAGTTTCTAGTCGAGCCATAACACATACTTGATCGGAGGGAAATTATGCTCCAGAAGCAAGTCATCACCCAGGTTAAAGTGCAGTGGAAGCACTTCGGCCCAGATGAGGCTATTTGGGAGGATGAAATATTTGTGCATGAGGCTTACCCAGAGATATTTTCAGAGCTAGAGTGAAACACCGAGGACGATGTTACTTCCAGGGGGGGAAGTTGTGACAGCTGCATTAATGATAACTAGTTAAAAGATATTTTTAATTATTGTTTTAAGAAAAGACTAGAATTATTAATGTTTTGCTGAAAATTTATTTCATTAGTGATTAATTATGAATAATGAAATTAGTTATGGAAAATAACTTCATAAAAAGTAAAAACTTATGGTAAATGTTTTCCAAGAACTGGAAGGTGGTTGGGAACAGTTGGAAACAATTACCTGCTCCTCTGGGGATAAGAGACTGATCCCAGTGAGGAGTAGGGGTTTTGTTCATGGACTAAAGGAGAGTGTGGATTTCCAGAGCTGGTAGAGACCAGTGGAAAACACTCAACAATCTTGAAATTGTTTTTGGTACTGACTGGACTGGGCGTCCTGAGGTCACATCAGAAATATCCACTGTTAACTCGTACCTTCCAGGACTGAAGCACGGCGACAAGAGGAGGATGTAATCGCCTCTCTTAAGGTTGGGAGGACCACAACTACGAATTTCAAAATACAGATAAGTACATGTGAAAGTTCAGTATTTTAGATGATTTAGTGAAATCTTGCTTAAAGTTATTTACAGGTGTTTATCCGTTTGGAATCGAAAACATGAACATATGTTAGACATGTGTAGAAATGAATGAGACTCTACAATATTAATATCTAGTTTAACAAAGGTCTCAGAGTTACTGTTTGAGTTATTCATATATGTGAACTTTTATACTGTATTTATTTTAAGTTCAGTAGTTATGTTAAGAATAAATATTTCCAAAAATATACATCGGTGACTGTGTGGTAGAGACATAATGAAAAGAACATATTTATGAATCTTGAATATAAGATTTATAGTACACTCTTACGACAGTAAATAAAGTTATTTCCTGGGAAAATTTATACTGAAATACTAAAAGGTAGCATTACAAAATTGTGAAGACAGTAAAATCTACAAAGAACCCTCGGTCCTTACATTATCATAAACTATACGATATGTATATTCAAGGAGTATAAACTATAAAGTGATTGCATGTGTAAACACTACAAAAGATCTTCATTAACATTTAGCTAAACAGAGTAGGCTGTCAGTCGAGGGTACGGGTGAAACCCCAACCCAAGACTCGTTGCCTCTTAGAAATTCACTATACGCGGACGGAGTCGTAGGGTAGTACAAACACCACGTATACTGAATTTTCATAAAAGAAATTATATAGAGGAATAGATATTTAAGTGCTGAAAAACTCAGAGTTGAGAATAAATTATAGTAAAAGAAGTGCACTTATATATACAAGGACATTGAACATGAATTCACTGACGAGAATGCTTATTTATTAGCTTTTCGCATATAAATAAGAAATGGAAGAAAATACATACAGAAAGATTAGCACAGTAAGTAAATTCAGAATTACTGTAAAAACTAAAACCGGTGTTTCCAATTCCATTTAGAATATAAGCGAGTCACTGTGCTTAACATTGTATATACAGTCCAAATGACTCACAAAATAGTTTAGGCGTAATTATAAGCAAAATCCATATCCAAAAAAAAAGAATGAAATAAAATCAAGGGACGATTCCTAGGAAGGAAACCCTCCATAAACTTGTATTAATAAATAAACAGATATTTCCTTTACAAAAAAATGGAAGTGCGATAAACATATCCGATGTCCTCAAGTACTCGGACTGGATAATGTCTTAACAATACAATATAAATGAGTGAAAGAGGAAAAAGACTTTAAACATGCCGGTAGATAAGCTAGTTCTGGAGTTCTTAACCCTATGAAATTTAGAAGTTTCCTGAGTCAATTAAAACCCCATTGCCTGGATGTGAATTTTAGAAGTACTTGGAGAAAGGCTAGTATGTTAGCTGAGACGAAGCAACTCAGTAAAATACTATATTGTATGCCAAATAAAGACCTGCTAATGGGAGAAAATGCCGACATGCAAATGTCAACCTGCATAAAAAGCCGAGGTAGGCATGACTGTAAGAATCTATTCGATAAATGCTAAACATAATTTTTTTTTCTATAAAGGAAGAACAGTGTCAAGAAAAAATGAGATTGCGCTAAGAGCATTACCTGAGTCATAATTTTTTTTCTACTCTCCGACCGTCGCACCATAAGCCTACAATCAAACCTAGAAATTCAAAGAAAAGAAATATTAACTGTTAGAAAATTAAATATTACAGAGAAATGAAACACATAAAATATGCATAAAACACAAGCACACAAAACAAATAAAACCAAAGAAACACAGATATACGTGGTTCACCCAGTTTGGGCTACGTCCACCTCGAACAACCAATCCTTCCTTTCTATTATCCAACAAAATGAAGAGACACAACGTATAGCAGATCCGATGTAATATCCTCTGTTCTCTCTCATAGTCTCCCTATCTGTTTCTTGCTCTGAGAATACACATACAATACACAGCCGCAATACAATACCCTCATACAAGCGAGGGGTTGCCTTTTAGGGCAAAAAACCCTAAAATAAACATAACTTCTACCGTCAGACCATCCGCCTAATGAACGACCCAGATTGACTAGAAATTACTATACTTTTACAAGGCAATTTTACATCTGTTTTTAGCTTCGGGGGTGCTACTCCTGAAACTCCCCGCTAGGGGGGGGCTCCATAAAGTCACAAATTCCCCCCCCCCCCCCCCCCAAATCCCCCAGGCATCGTTTAATTGTGGGCGGCGTTGCCACTCCATTAAGGTATAGGGGTCCAACGCTATGATACAAAATAAACAAGATAATCAGGCTCCACACCTAACATTAACCGCGAAAAACAAAAATTGAGAAACTCAGATTAAAACTTGTGTATGCATTGAGGAAATTGGTGCAGTTGCGTAGGGAATATTACCTGCACATGGAGCAAAAGGAGTTAGAACAAAAGAAGTTGCGTTGGTGACAGTGGGCAAGTTAGTCCAGAATTTCTTTGTAGATAACCATGGCACACCCTCTCCAACCTATTGCAGAACCAAGAGGGCTAAACCCTCGAAACTCTCGCAAGTCAGGTAAAGGCTCAAAGAAGGTGAAGCCATAGCTAAAAAAAAAACTCAGTAATGCCAACCCTTAGAACGAAATAAGCTCTCAATGAAGGCACAGAGACAATAAGCCGAGGGGTTTAGGGTTGGCGGGGTTTACAATGTAACTCCCACCTAATTTCCATTTGTTGATCTACCTCAATCCCACGATGGAGATACAATAGAGACCATCAAAAATCCCAATAGATCTCGTCAAGAAATCTTACAACTGTCAAATGGAGTTATTAACCAATACTTATGCATTTAATTGCTTTGACATGCCAGCGTTGCCTCGATGGTAACGAGGGTAAATATCTCAACAAATGCGAGATGTATAAATTCATGTTAACTATAAAGTGTAATGTCGACGGAATTAAAACATTGAACCTCCAAATGAAAAACCTTATAATATGACAAGGAATACCATGGTGTATAGAGGTTATAACTTATATGTTGAATAAGTTGGGAACTTTAATGAAGTATGGTGTGAAATAACAATTGTTGAATGTATTATATGAGTTTAGTACGGTATGGTAAGTTTAACTTTGGTTTAAGGGTTTTAACTTTAGAGTAGTAAGTAAATTTTTATTTTTATTTTTGTATGTATGAATGTCACATAAGTATAATATAGTTTTTATATAAATATAATCCTTTTAATTCATTTTTATTTAAATTAATTATACGTGTAAAAAATGTGTTATCTTAATCATAGTGTTGATAAATATCACTATTATAAAGTGTGCATAAATAATGGTTTGATACTTCATATCTTGTAATATGGTTGTTTATTTTATTTACTATTTAATGATTTGATACTCATTTGGTTTTTCTATTATTGTTATTTTATTCTATTTTTTCTATATCTGTAATTTATGTAATTTTTAAAATATATTATTATTATTTGGAAGTTTCTACATGCATGAATTCAATATTTATGAGGACATAATAACATTTGTCTCAACCACTCAAGCCAAATACAATTCACAATTTTATAACAGGAAAAAAAATATGTGGTTCATGGACCCTAGAGATCAATGACTGCCATGCCTAGGGAAGGGGAATAAATACATCCACTCCGAGGAATCACTTCATGTGAGCTTAATTAACAAGCTTGACCCAAAGGGGAATAAAATACTTGTACATCCACTCCAAGTAATCACTTCATGTTATCTCAATTTCCAAGCTTGACCCAAAGGGTGTTGCGAGTATTGAACCCATGACCTTTCAATAGAAAAGACAAGGACTAGACCAATCACGAAAAACTTATAGGATATAATATTATTACTTTAATTACATAAATATGTGGCTAATTATTAAAACAAAAATCATATTATTTTTATTTAGAATTCCAATGTTATTGCAACAATATTGCATGAAAAAAAAATAAATTCTATAAAGGAAAAGTCATTTTTGAAATGATGGTGATGGCTATAAAAACAACAATAATAATGGTGACAATAATGATGACAAAAGTAAAGAATAAGAATACATGATGATGATTATGATGGAAACAATGATGATACTAGTTATTAGACATTAAGAAGGTAACAGAGTAAATAGCTATCTTTAGAATTTTTTATGTGCTTGGAAAGCATTAAGAGAAGCATTCCAATATCATCATAGTTTTATTGAGTTTTAATGTTAAGAAGGTTGGCAGTGTGACAAATCTTTTAAAATTGAGATCTAACCTCAGTATATGTTAGACAATATGTTATTTTACATTAAATCTTGAATAATAATAATTTAATTACATAAATATGTGACTAATTATATATATATATATATATATATATATTTCCAATGCTATTGCAATAATATTGCATGAAAAAAAAGGAGATGCTACAAAGAAATATTTATTTGTGAAATGAGGATGATGATTATAACAACATTATTAATGATGACATTTAATGATAGTTAATAAGAAGAACACGTGATGATGATGATGATGGAAAATATGATGAAAATAATACTTTGACCTTAAGAAGTTAAGCAAGTACTTAGATTTCTTTATAAATTTTTTTAATGTGCTAAAAAAGCATTAAGAGATGAATTCTAATATTGTCATAGTTTAATTGAGTTATAATGCTAGGAAGGTTGATATTATGACAAATCCTTTTAAATTGAGATCTAAAATGGCTATATACTGAACATTTTCAGAGAAAATACTTGCATCGTTAACCCCTTAATGTCACTAATTTGAAAAGGCCTTCATCTAATGGTATTCCAGAATTGTCAAATGTCCATTTTCATTATAGAGCTTATGAGAATTTGTTCTTATTTCAACAATGTTATTACGGATTAGGAATAATCACCTTCTTATAAGAATAGTTATATCTGCATGGACCAAATGACAAAGATCTTACACCTAGGGATCTTATTTCTTGATTTGGGGATTGTGTGATTGTTTGTCTGTGAACCCAAATGATCATAATTTTTATTATGGGTTTTGTATGATTATGTATCTGATTAGTACCCAAATGACCATATTTCATTTCATTTGCAGATTCTTCTTCACCAATTCAATTTTGGATCTCACTCTTGTTGCGTGTGATCCAACTGAGGTGGAGATTGTTCAACCACTCTTCCTGCAAAATTTTGTTGCTCCCCTTCTTGATTTTGGGAATACACTTTACCTTATTGGGTGCAAACTTACACAAGAATAGGGAGAGGATTTTATGGTTGGAGATGGCATGATCATTGTTGGGACTAACACATTGATAAATTTCTTCAGAAATCAAGAAGTCTGGAGTCCTCGATTTGTGGGAAACAATATTGCATGAAACAAAAAGAAATGCTACAAAGAAAAATTCATTTGTGACATGATGATAATGATAATAAAAACAAAAATACTAATGATGACAATGAAGATGACAACAATAAAGAAGAAGAACACATGATGATGATGATGATGGAAACAATGATGAGAGTAGTGCATGGACCTTAAGAAGGTAAGAGATTACATAGCTTTATTTACAATTTTTTTTATGTGCTTGGAAAGCATTAAGAGAAGCATTCCAAGATCGTCATAGTTTTATTGAGCTATAACGTTAAGAAGCTAGCAATGTGGAAAATATTTTGAGATTGAGATCTAACAAGAGAATATGCTAGACATTATTTTATTTTACATAAAATTTTGAATATTATTACCTTAATTAAGTAAATATGTCGCTAATTTTAAACATAAAAAAACATATTATTTTATTTAGAATTCATATGTTATTTCAATAATACTATATGAAACAAAAAGAAATGCTACAAAGAAAAATTCATTTGTTTAATGACGACGATGATGATGGAAACAATGATGAAAATAAATCTTCGAAATTAAGAAGGTAAGCAAGTACTTAGATTTCTTTAGAATATTATTTTATGTGCTCAAAAAGCATTAATAGATGCATTCCAAGATCACCATAGTTTAATTGAATTATAATGTTAGGAAGGTTGGTAGTATGAAAAATCTTTTGAAATTGAGATATAAAATGGCTATATGATAAACATTTTAAGAGAAACTACTTTTCATCTTTAACCCTCTTAATGTCACTCATTTGAAAAATTATTTCATACAATGGTATTCTAGAAGTGTCCAATGCCCAATTTCATTATGAAGCTTATGCTAATTTTGTCTTATTCTAGAAATGTTAATCTTTTTCCTTTACACTAAGTCAAAATAAGACATTTTTAATAGTATGGATTATGAATAATCACCTCCTTATAAGTACATTTATATACATGTGGGCCAAATGAAAAAGTTATTATACGTGGGGATCTTATTTTTTGATTTGCGGATTTTGTGTGATTTTTTTTTTGGGAACCCAAATGACCATATTTTTTATTCTGGGTTTTGTATGATTGTGTATCTCATTAGTGCACAAATGACCGTATTTCATTTAATTTTCAAATTATTCTTCACCAATTCAGTTTTGGATATCACTATTGTTGCATGTGATCCAACTGAGGTGGAGCTCATTCAACCACTCTTCCTGGAGAATTGTATTACTCCCCTTCTTCATTTTAGGTGTGTAGTTTACCTTCTTAAGCACTAGCTTACATAAGAACATGGATAGGATATGATGGTTGGATCATTGTTGGTAATGACACATTAATAATGTTCTCCAAAGATCGAGCAATCTGTAGTCCTGGATATGTGGAATTTGACATTCATGGTAACTTAGAATTCATGGTTTATGAACCAATGAAGCTTGTTTTTTCACCTTAGAGGAAAATAATTTCTTCTACTTCTTTTTGGAAGAAGCATTTCCTCAAGAAGTTTGGAATTTCAGTCCCAATGACCAAAGAATTGTTTGAATCAGCATTGGAGAGGCAACATGGAGGTCCTTGATAGGCCAAGGGTTCCTTCGAGACTAAAGTCTCGCTACAAGGAGAGGAGTGCATAGTATTCCAGTAGGTCATTGAAAATGAAGAGGGTTCATAAGGAGAATGACCAAAGTGTGGAGTCATCAAAAAATTTGGAGAGTCTTAAGGGCTTCCAAATGTAAACGGAGGAGGATGAATAAGTATCCAACACTTCAGCTGGGCCTCAACATGAACTTTCATATATATCAGAGATTGTTTTTGTAGACGTTGGAGAAACCCAACAAAAAATGAACGATAAATTGAGGATGCATCCTCCAATATTGCCTAATAATTTAAAATTTGTTAGATTAGGAATGCTTGAAGGGGAATGGGAATCTCATGACCTAGAAACCATGAAGGGGAAAACAAATATTAAGAAGGAATATCTAGAGTGTAGCACTTGTGCATTGACAATGGAAGATTATATAGGGAAGGAAAACAATGTTGGTGTCGATTAGAGTGTTCCTGGAAATGAGGATTGGTGTTTAAAGGAAAATGTCATTGTAAATACTCAAAAGGAGATAGATGCAAAGGAACCCATTAAAGTTTTGATTTTGAAAGGGACACAAAATTTACACACCCTGAAAAAGGTACATAAAGAAAGAATTCATGCTCATCAAAATGAAATTCACAAGGTAAGCCATCATGGATCAGAAGTGAAACATCTAAAATAAAAGCAACAACATTTGAATTTCACTATTCCAAAAGTGGTATATAAAGAAAGTAACCCTTCACATCCAACTATTGTTGACAGGAAAAGGCAAAAACATATGGACATAAGTTTTCCTAAAGTGACGCATGAGGAAATCATTCCTACACATTCCATTGAGGTCTAGAAGGAAAATTACCAACTCTTGGACATAAGGTTTCTCCTAAACATGATAAAGGGAAGGAGAAAATGACTCTTTCATAGCTCAAGGAGCATATGTCGATCATTCAGGAAAAAATTGATAATACAAAGGGAAAGAAAAATGATAAATATTATACATCGAGTATGCTAGATGGCCAAAGTGCAGCTCAATATGAATTTAAAGAAGCTCATGTTTCTAGTGAAAATGATAGAAGAGGGGAGGGATCTCTGATTTTTTCATCATTAAAGGATCCCTTGTTGAGCATTCATATGCTTAGTGATCTGGATGAAAAGAAACATATGAAATATAACCCATCATATATGGAAGAGGTGTGGTGACAACATAAAACTATATATGAAAAATCTATTTTTTATAGTTATCATGAGATAAATAGAGGAAATTAATTAATTGTGCACATTTAAAGGAGCCAATTCCAATTTTTTGTATCAAAGTTAAGAATATAGAAGAAAGGATACATGGTGAAGAAATTTTTTCAACCTTACAATAGGCATTGAAAATGCATAATGTTGAATGTGTCGAATTGAGTTTCCCTAATAAACATGAGAAGTGCAGCGAAAAATCATGGAATTTGGCAAATGTCTAGAAGCCTATCTCAAGTTCCATGCATTTAGATATGAAGCATATGGAAGAAGAAATTAAGGAAAAGGGGACTTATCAATAAGAGTTAATTATATAAAAGCTGAAGTAATTGAAAAGGCTAAGTAGGACCAAGTAGCAGAAATAAAAATAGAAGAGGACTCTTCAGACAATGGGCCATTCGAGGATTTTGGAATCCAGATGAGCCACATTATCTCATTGATTCAATCAAGCATTGAAAAAGAGATATACAATAGTGATATAGAGACAATGTATTCGACATAAACAAGAGAGCCAAAATTTTAACTCGAGAGGGAGTTATGGGAAGAAAAACTTTCCAATTGTAAGGGAGAGTCAGAGTTCCATGAGTAGTATTAGAGGAATTCAAAATTGGGAATGTGATAGAAGGAAGTCATTTCCTGGAAGTGTGAATTCTACCCAACCTAGTCATAAAAACGAAGTGCATCCTTCACGTAACAAAAAAATAAGCATGTATATTTGCTCATCTAGAGGCCATGAATACTTTGGCCCAATTGTCCCATAAATAATGAAAAAGCACAACTTACATGCAATCAATAACAAATAATTTTTTCCACAACAATCACTAAGATGGATATTTTAATTTTAGGTCTAGTAGTTCACTAAACATAATTATCCACCCCTTATTTTGGAGGAGTTGGAGCCAAGAAATTTCCTACTACCTCATCCTTTGAGAAAACCCACATAAGAAAATATAAATATATTCCTCAATGTGTTGTCCTTTTGAAATTCAGATTCTCTGCTCTTTTTTTTCTAGTATTCTCTTTACCCATGCCCTTAAGTTCAATAACTCATAAAGCGCTAGACAAAAGACACTTAACTATTTCATTAGTTGAATAAAAAGGGTCTTTCTGATAGGGTTTTTTGGAGAGGAACATGTTATTTAAAATATCAAGAAAATAATTTCCTTTCAAAACCAAAATGTACTAGCACTAGTGAAGGAAATTCTTACATTTAAAATTTGCTACCATTCTTCTCACTACCAAATTTGATTGTTGGTTTTTGTTTGATGGGAAAATAAATGATTTTTGAAATGCACTAAGGATTGAAGTCATTTCATGCAAGGGTGAAGTCTACCCAACCTAGCCATAAAAACCAAGTGAATCATTCATGTAAACAGAACATGAGCATGCAGATTTCCTCATATAGAGGTCCTGAGTACTTTGTCCCAATCGTGTCCTCCAATACGAAAAAATGCAATTTACATGCAATCAATAACAAAGAAGTTGTTCCACAACAATCATCAAGATGTATATATTGATTTGAGGTCTAGTAGTTCACGAAACATAATTCTCCACCCCTTATTCTGAAGGAGTTGGAGTTGAGAAAGTTCCTACTATCTCATCAGTTGAAGAAGGCCCACATGAGAAAATTCAGAGAGATTCCTTAATGTGATTTCCATTTGAAATTCAATCACTTTGATCTTTTTTGTCTATGAGTCTCTTTAACTCAGAAAGAACTAGACAAAAGACACTTACCTATTTCAATCAATTGAATAAAAAAGGTTTTTCTTAAGGGTCTGTTGGAGAGGAATATGTTATTTAAAAGATTAGGAAATTACGAGTTGATTTTTTTTCTTAGTTTTGGGTCTTGATGATGTTTTTTACTATGACTGAGCTGTAGAGCTCCAAAGCAATGGAATATTGGTAGTTAAAAGAGGAATTATGGAAATATGATTGTAGATAATTTACTAATATAAATTTATTTTCCCTAATATTTATTAAGCATCCCCAAGGGTTAAAAATGGTCCAAATGACCCTTACCCATAAAAATTGGTGATTAAGATGACTCTATACTCTATGCTCAAATGATAGGTGAGGATGGATAACATAAATATTAGAATTATATACCATACTTAAGCTTCTTAGTAATTTTGTATGATGCACAACCTCACATAGTGATAAGCTACTATGTCATTAAAGAATTCCAGTTTTAAAGCAAAGTCAGAGTTCCATTAGTAGTATAAGAGGAATTCAACATTAGGAATGTGATAGAAGCAAGTCATTTCCTGGAAGAGTGAAGTATTCCCAACCTGGTTATAAAAACCAAATGCATCCTTCATGTAGCAAAAAGTAAGCTTGCATATTTCCTCATATAGAGGTCATGGGTACTTTGGCCCAATTGTCTCATCCATTATGAGAAAATGCAACTTACATGCAATTGATAACAAATAAATTGTTGCACAACAATCACCAAGATGAATATTTTGATTTGAGGTCTAGTATTTCACTAAACATAATTATCCATCCCTTATTCTGGAGAAGTTGGAGCCAGAAAGTTCCTAGTTCCTCATCAGTTGAAGAAGGCCCAAATGAGAAAATATGAAGATATTTCTCAATGTGATAGTTGTTAGTGTCAGTCTTTGCATCCTGTCACCAGTGATCAAATGGACTCTTATAATGTTTTTTTAGGGCCCCATAGTCAATTTTTTGTCATTTCATTAGGTCATCATGAAAACATTTGGTCACTAGATGTAGATCTAGGTATGTTTTACTCCTTCCAAATTTTTACTAATTACTAGTTAATTTCACCTCTCAGCTAAGTGCACCATCATTCAAAAAATTTCAAAAACATTACAGTCATCTTTATCATGGTTTGATTCATTCTAGAGTCTCCATTAAGTCTTTAGGGTTCCAAGGTCATCAAATCATCATTCCATGCATAAGGTCCAACAAGTGGAGGAGTGACAATAAAGTAATTTCATTAATAAATTTGATTCCAAAGAAAAACTGTAATTTTATATTTCTATATGTAATCCATCATGTTCTTAAAAGCTGCAGTTCAAGGTTTCAAAAATATTCAATGTTCCAAAGAAAAGCCCAAAATATAGTTGCTACAAGAGAGTTGCTATACTTCTGGAGTACTCTTGAAAAAATGTTTTTTCTCTAACATAGAGTGTCCAAATGACTTGTGTGATGAGTCAAATGATAACTAGACAGAAAGAGATTTCCAATGAGCTATCATGAGCTCAATTTTGAGTTCAAGAAGGCCTACAAAAGTGACCCGCAACTTCATGTTGCGCTTTTCTCACAAATGCACTATGCTTTTTGACCAGTGTTGGGAGAATTGATTTTTGAGGGGCTATCCTTGATCATTTTCAGTGCTTGAGGGATCCATTGTGTAGAAGATAGAGAGATGTTTCCAATGAGATATCATGAGATCAATTTGGAGTTTAGGAAGGCCTCCAAATATGGTCTGCAATATTTTTTCTGTGCTTCTCGACACCTTGTTGCGCTTCTCGCTGCGCTTCAGGACACCTCGTTGCGCTTCTTGCTGTGCTTTTGCTAACTTCGTTGCGCATATGAACGAGGAGGCAGGTATGGATTTTTAAAGGCAAATTTTGAAAAGCACGAGATTTTTGTGTTTTTTAAGATCATCTACAAGTTTCAATCAAGCAAGCAAAGCGAATCATCCCTTTCTTCATCAATTTTTGAAAGCATAAAAAACTTCACTCTCTCAGCTAGGGTTTCTAAAGTCAATTTAGAAGAAATTGTGTCATGGTAATTTTTCAGTTTGAAAAATCTAAAACTCACCTTGTACACCTTCATTCACTCCACGTGAATCATTTACACATCTTCCCCTCACCCAAATCCTATTTTTCCCAAAAACTCCACTCAAACACTAATTTCTACCTTGTTTTTACCCTAGGCCTATGTTTTGGCCTTTTCATCCCCTTCCCCTCACACAAATTAAAAAAAATCACTTCCCCCTACTTCATAGCATCATTCCCTCTCCCCTAAATTTCCTCAAAAATTTAGGCAATCCCAAACTCATATTACCATCTCATTCATAGACCTAGCAAAAATACTTTGTTTTTGCTCCTCTTCATTAGGGTTTTCTTACTGCCATGGACACTGACACCTCCCCCTCTGAGAGGAAGAAGTATAAAGGAAGAAATATATTGAGATTTAAGCCCTCTAACTTCCATCAAATCACCTCATATCCTTTTATACTCAAATGTTTTGAAAATGTCAACTGTGTACAATTTTGCCAAACAGTACAAGAGGTGGGATATAACAAACAACTCATAGGGTTATTTTCCATTGCTTTGAAAAAGGATAAGGATAAGTTGGAACTACTTGTTGATACATCCATGATAGCATAAAACACCTTATTTGGCATATTTGGAGCAATTTTGAGGAAATTTGGAGAAAAATTGGGAAATTTGAAAAAATCCTTGAAGGCACATTTTCCAGAAATGTCTTGTTTAGTCATCTTTTTGCAAAACATATTGTGGCCCAACAAATATGAATTTTGGTAAAATCGAGAAGGGTTTTGTTCCTAAGATATCAAAATACAATAACCTACTTCATATTTTACACAGGTATTACAGAATGAGAGATCCATTTACATCTTCACAGCCTATTTTTTCTGACTATGCAATGTCCTGTTTACGTCACCTTTTTGTAGAGACTATTTTGGACAATCAGAGAAGCATCTTGGGACACTGGAGGAGATGTTTGTTCCTAACATGCTGAATAACAAAAAAATCTCTCATTTTTTCAAAAACGTTCATGGTTAGTGAGATATCTCTCCATATTTGAGGCCTATTTTTCCATAAAACCCAGAAAGTTTTGTGTTTTGGTGCAGACTGGTGTAGTTTTTGTCTCTACCCATAAACATAATGAAATTTGCAGTGCTTTTTCTACAGACCTACAAATGGGAAAATTTTTATGTTTTTGGAAAGCTAATAAAATATTAAGAGAACCTATTTTGTCAGATTTCAGGTTCAGGGCCTAGTTTTCAAGGAATTCACAAAAAAGAGGTAAAAAATCACCTCTCTGCATCATTTTCAGACATTTGTTGCGCTTCTAGGAGTGATCTTGGGAGAAAGAGCTTTTAGGAGGATTAAGGAAGCCAATTTTTTTGCTTGAACATCCTGGAGTCATACACACTTGAACAAATACTCAAAACAACTCTTCTTTTCAAATTTAGATGATGGGAACACACCCAAAAAGGTCTTACAAGAAATTTGCTGCACTTCTAGAAATTCACTGTTTATTTTATAATTATCCTATGTAATTTTCATTCGATAGTTTCACTTTGGGAAATGTAAAAGGGTAAATGGTTAAAAGTGAATGTAAAATTTATGGTAATAAAGTTAAATAGGTGTATTTACCTCTCATTAATGCTTGGAGAGGATTTCTCTAGTTGGTTTACTAAAAGGAGAAACAATTCATAACTTCCCTAGTTTTTTGTTTAGTTGGAGAAAGACTTGGTTTCAGCTCCACAAGTCATGGATTCGACCCCTGAGGCTGGGAGAAGTTTTTTTTGGTCTATATCTTTCATTTTATTTTTCATTTCAAGGGTTGGATGTTGTGTAATTGATCTTTGAACACTAGTGTATTCAGTCATTTTGGCAGGAACTAATAGACAAAGTTGCAGCTATTTTGGTTGGATTCCTGTGGTATGTGTTTTAGCAGTGTTTCCTCTTATGTTTTCATATGTTTAAAATTATTATGCTTTCCATATTCATGTCCATCTCTCAATGTGATTGATTTCTAAGTTAGATAAGCATAATTCATTATTTTGATGCTCTATTTTGGAGGAATTATCACAGTTGTGTTTCACTTTCTTCTGATATAAAAGAATTCATGATTTCCATGCTCTTTTTGAAATCCTTCCACTCTAATAATACTCAAAAAGATACGTGAAAGTGTGGTTTGTGGTTACCTTTGCTGGTCTCCTTCTAAGCCTTCGGAGATCCGGTGGAGTGATAACATCTTGGAGACCATACTGGGGAGTGAGGTGACATATCTTCCCTAGGAAAGAAGAGAAAGGATCAAATTTTATTGCTGATGGTGAACAATGATCGAACACACAAAGTCTGAAATCATTCACCTGGCAACTTCAGTGTCGAAGAATCCAAAGGTTCAGAAGTTTCATGGTGACTCCACTTTTCAAGAACTGGTAGTCTGAAGAACTTCTTGGTGACTTCATTGTTTTCAAAATGGATTCAATTACTCGAAGGTATGATCCTATGAATCGAGCTCATATTATGGGTTTTCTTAATCATATTCCTTGTATAGATTAGCAAATAGGGCTGTCAAAGTTTAAGGGTCAGGACGATGAAGATGCTAGTTTTCATTTGGTCAAATTTAATTTTCATTTTCGTAAACTAAAGACTGAGTTTCCTAAAGATTGTCTGATGAAAATGTTTATGGCTACCTTGGAGGAAAAAGTGAGATCATGGTATGAAGGTCTACCATATGCTATTTTATATTCTTTGAAGGATTTTCATTCATTTTTCTTTCAACGTTATCAAAGCTCTAATTCTTCCTTGTCGATGATTGATAATTGTTGTGAGATATCTAATATTTTCATTGAGTTTCTTGAAAATTTGTATGGGGATGAAGAGTGTCTATATGATGAGATCATAGAAGCCCTATATGATTTTTCCTCCCAAAAAGAATCAATAGTTTCCTCCTTGGATGAAATATATCGGGACCAAGAAAGAGAAGCCTATTCCTGATCTTGAAAATGAAAATCATCAAGCCGGTGTTAACTGCTATAAAACTCAAGTTTCTCCTTTGTCTGAAGATGAAATAGGTCAGCTCCTAAACAATCATGTTACAACCCAAGATATTGCAGGTTTGCAATGTTCACATAGTCAAGAATGTGTTAGTGAATATTCTTCCATTTTTGAAAATGAAAATCTGAGTTTAAATGATGACAGTCATGAAATTGATGAAACTATACAAGAAGTTGTTGTGGATAAGCCAATTTGTGATGATGATTTCCTGCAAGGAGATCATCTAACAGAGATCGTTGTCTTTCATGAAGATGATAGGGCTATCTTGTTTGACAATCTTGAAGAATGTTTTCTATTCAAGGATGATTTAGAATATGAATTGGAGGAGTATGAGCCTAATATAGACAATGTGCAAGAGATAGAGTTAGAGTTTCTCGTGCTTCAGGAATTTACAACTAGCACTTAGATAGCAGAAAGTCATACTTCCCTATACCTTCCTATGGATCAACAAGCAAGTGTACTTACATCTCATAATGAAGGATGTGCTTGTGTTTTTGTTGAATATCGAGACAAGGTAGCATTTCAGATTTTTGAAGATCCGTTTATTGATTTGCTGCAGTCAATAGGGATGATATATTTTCTTGAATTTATGGATCATGAGGACATTTTCAGTGAACACTTGGAGTTGCCCATATTTTGTTTTTTCTTCCTGCTCGAGGAAAGTGAGAGTAGAATTCAAGTAAGTAGCCATATGTTGGATTAGTTACATTGGAAGGATCACTTCACATGATTGTACATATGTCTTTAGTAGGAAGGTGGTTGTCATTAGTATTTGAAGCCCTCAAGTCTCAGTGAAATGCTGCCATCAATAAGTTTTGTAAGTTTTTATTTCATTCAGTCCAGTTTTGAGTTAGTTTATTGAGTCAAGTTTTCAATATTCAGTTTGGTTTTTAACTTTTGACTCCATGCCCAATGGTTTGGCTACTTGGTCTACTATGTTCTTAACACCTCCAAGGAGTTGTCATCCCTAGCTGGAGCCAATGTTAGTGTCAGTCTTTGCATCCTGTCACCAATGATAAAATGGACTATTATAATGTTTTTATAGGGTCCCATAGTCAATATTTTGTCATTTCATTAGGTCATCATTCAAAAATTTGGTCACTGGATGTAGATCTAGGTCTGTTTTTACTCCTTCCAAATTTTTACTAATTGTTGGTTCATTTCACCTCTCAGTTGAGTGTACCATCATTCAAAATTTTTCAACATCATTACAGTCATATTTATCACGGTTTCATTCAGTCCAGAGTCTCCATTAAGTCTTTAGGTTTCCAAGGTCATCAAATCATCATTCCATGCATAAAGTCCAGCAAGTGGAGGAGTGACAATAAAGTAATTTCATTAATAAATTTGATTTCAAAGAAAAATGTAATTTTATGTTTCTATATGTAATAAGTACTTCATGTTCTTAAAAGTTGCAGTTCAAGGTTTCAAAAAGATTCAATGTTCCAAAGAAAATCCCAAAATATAGTTGCTACAGGAGAGTTGCTATACTTATGGAGTACTCTTGGAAAAAATGTTTTTTCTCTGTCATGGGGTGTCCAAATGACCTGCTTGATGATTCAAATGATAACTAGACAGAAAGATATTTCAAATGAGATATCATGAGTGAAATTTGGAGTTCAAGAAGGCCTCCAAAAGTGACCTCCAACTTCACGTTGTGCTTTTCTCAGGGACACGCTATGCTTTTTTACTAGTCTTGGGAGAATTGAATTTTGAGGGCCTATACTTGATCATTTTTAGTGCTTGAGGGGTCCATTGTGTATTAGATAGAGAGATATTTCTAGTGAGCTATCATGAGCTCAATTTTGAGTTCAGGAAGGTCTCCAAAAGTGGTCTGCAATATTTTTTTTGTGCTTTTTGACACCTTGCTGCACTTCTAGACACCTCGCTGCGCTTCTTGTTGCGCTTCTGCTAACTTCGCTGCGCATTTGAGCGAGGAGGCAGAGTATGGATTTTTAAAGGAAAATTTTGAAAATAAAGTGATTTTTAGGTTTTTGAAGATCATATACAAGTTGTAATAAAGCAAGCAAAGAGAATCATCCCTTTCTTCATCCATTTTCAAAGCATAAAAAACTTCACTCTCTTAGCTAGGGTTTCTAAAGTCAATTTAGAAGAAATTGTGTCAAGGTCATTTTTTCAGTTTGAAAACCCTGAAACTCACTTTGTACACCTTCATTCACTCCATTTTGAATCATTTACACATCTTCCCCTCACCCAATTCCTATTTTTCCCAAAAACTCCACTCAAACCCTAATTTCTACCTTGTTTTTACCCTAGGCCTGTGTTTTGGCCTTTTCATCCCCTTCCCCTCACACAAATTCAAAAAAGCCACTTCCCCCTAATTCATCACATCATTCCCTCTCCGCCTAAATTTCCTCAAAAATTTAGGCAATCCCAAACTCATATTACCATCTCATTCATAGACCTAGAAAAAATACTTTGTTTTTGCTCCTCTTCATTAGGGTTTTCTTAATGTCATGGACACTGACATGTCCCCCTATAAGAGGAATAAGTATAAAGGAGGAAATATACTGAGGTTTGAGCCCTATAACTGCCATCAAATCACCTCATCTCCTTTTATACTCAAATGTTTTGAAAATGTCAACTGTGTACAGTTTTGCCAAAAAGTACAAGAGGTGGGATATAACGAACAACTCACAGGGTTATTTGCCATTGCTTTGAAACAGGAGAAGGGTAAGTTGGACCTACTTTTTGATACATCCCTAATAGCATAACACACCTTATTTGGCATATCTGGAGCAATTTTGAAGAAATTTGCAGAAAATTTGGGAAATTTGAAAAAATCATTGAAGGCACATTTTCCATTAATGTCTTGTTTAGTCATCTTTTTGCAGAACATATTGTGGCAAAAAAAAGATGAATTTTGGGAAACTGGAGGAATTTTTGTTCCTAATATATCAAACTAAAATAACCTACTTCATATTTTATACAGGTATTACAGAATGAGAGATCCATGCACATCTTCAAAACCTATTTTTCTGACTGTGGAATGTCCTGTTTAAGTCACCTTTTTGTAGAGAATATTGTGGACAATCAGAGAAGCAACTTGGGACACTGGAGGAGGTTTTTATTCATAACATGCCAAAGCACAAAAACCTCTCTAAGTTTTGCAAAATTTTTTATGGTTAGTGATATATCACTCCATATTTTAGGCCTATTTGTCCAGAAAACCCAGGAATTTTTGTGTTTTGGTGCAGACTGGTGTAGTTTTTGTCTTTTCCCATAAACGCAACGAAATTTGCTGTTATTTTGCTACAGACCTCCAAATCGGAAAAAAGTTATGTTTTTGGAAATCTAATCAAATATTAAGAGAACCTGTTTTGTTAGATTCCAGGTTCAGGGCTCAGTTTTCAAGGAATTCACAAAAAAGAGGTCAAAAATCACCTCTCTGCATCATTTTCAGATGTTTGTTTTCTAGGAGTGATTTTGGGAGAAAGAGATTTTAGCAGGCTTAAGGAAGCCAAATTTGTTGCTTGAACATTCTGGAGTCATATACACTTGACTAGCTACTCAGAACAACTCTTATTTTCAAATTTAGATGATGGGAAGGCACCCAAAAAGGTCTTACAAGAAATTTGCTGTGCTACTCGAAATTCTTCTGACTAGCATATTTGTTTTTTGCTCTTTTTTTGGTGGGAAACAAAAATTGATTTTTTTCTTAGAAAAATGCTTGTAAAGAAACAAAATTGCATTAAAAAATTACTTATTTTTTTATGCTACTCTTTCCTATGCTACTGCCTTACGACGTTTCCTTTGCACATGTGGTGCAATTTCTAGTTGATATCTTAAGAGGATAATCTCTCTCTATTAAAATATATCATGGAAGATGAGATAAAAAAAACATAATATTTTCATTCAAACTTGACAAAGCTCCAAGTCCTGATGGATTCTCAACAATTTTTTATCAACATTACTAGAAAGTTACAAAATTTGAATTATGTCAAATGGTTAATTATTCATTTAAGAAAAAATGCATTGGAGGTAGTATAAACTCTGCATTGGAGGTAGTATATTTTTCCCTATTTCAACCTATTTCACTTTTAAATGTTTCTTACAAAACTATTTCCATTAGTGTGGTAACAAGGCTCAAGTTTCTTCTTCCAAAAATCGTCTCTAAAAATCAATGAGGCTTTGTTTAGCAAAGACAAATATGTAGAAAATCCATGTAGATTCAACTGATATTTGTAATATGCTAAAAAAGAACTTGAATCTACTCTACAAATTGCAGAAACCAATTATGATCACAAAATCACATGAAGAAAAAAGAGAAAGAATTTCAATTGCACAGCACAAAGTTTTATCTAGGGAAAGCCTCAACTAAAAACTCCGCTATCTGTATATTTCATAAGTCAGAAAATATGAGAAGATACAATTATTTTCTCAAGCTTTAGAACTCTCTGCGCTATCTCTATTTGTCTCATTGATTCATAAGCAAGGTTGGTTCAATAATTAACCAATTTCTTGGCCACAAGAATCCCTATTTCCTTGTGTTTCTTCCTTGGGTAACTAGGCCCTATTAACAAGGAAATTCCCCAATAATGATTGCACAATACATCAAGGTTCTTCCTTTGACTCCATGCACCACCTATACAATTAGATGATTATACAATTGATAGTACACTTCCCTTTAAATGCGTGAGATATTTATGAGTGAATTATCAGTTATTTGATTCATCACTGTATGTGAATTAAATCTAATTTCCACACTTTGGCCTCTCTCCAATTCCTCCATTAGTTAGAACTAGTTAAATTGATTTTAACTCAGATCAACTGAGTTAATTAATTACAACTCAATTAAAACTCAACCAGGGCACCTATAATGTAGGAGATGATATCCATGCCTCTAATTTGACCCTAAACTCGAATTAATTGAACCAACTAAGTCTTCTTAACTTAGTTAACTCATATAGGCTTCCATGTGATGTGGAATTCCAATTTTATTCTAATTTAATCAAGGGAAAATTAAATTAGAATCATTTTCTTATTGCCATTTTCAACACTCCCTCTAAAAAAGAAAGGGATTGTTTTCTACCTCGATCATGACTCTGTGGAACTTGAATTTGCCTCTTGATAGTCCATTTGTCAATATGTATGCATCCTGATCCTCTTTAGGAATATATTCTAATGACATAATCTTCCTCTATACACAATCTCTGAGGTGGTGATACCAGATGTCGATATTCTTAGACTTGTCATGAAAAATTGGATTAACCAAGAGTTTGATGCAACTCTGGTTATCACAATAAATCGGAGTCAAATACATCTGCTAACCAAACAACCCAACAAGGATCTTCCTCATCTAGATAGCCTCACAAGTTTCTTGACTAGAAACCATGTACTCTACTTTTGCTGAATTGAGTGCAACTGATCTCTGCTTCCTACTGTAGCAGGAAATTGTTGTTGACCCACTACTGAATATGACCCCTGATTTGCTATTATTTTCAGATGGAATACCTGCCTCATATGCATTTATGAAGCCTTGAAGCTTCACTCCCTCCATCTGCCTATACCAAAGACCAAACTGAGTGGTGCCTCGAAGGTATCTCAACACATGTTTGGTTTCCTTCCAATAGAGCTTGGTTGGCTTAACCATTTCTTGAATAATTTGGTTAACTGCATAACACATGTTCGATCATGTTTTCACCAAGTACATGAGTGAACCCACAAGTTGCCTGTAGATGGTAGCTTGTACCACTTCACATGAAGTAGCGTATTCCTTCCTCCAATTCCCTACTAGAGGAGTCTCCATGAGTCTGCCTCTCTCCATGTGAAACTTCTTCAGTATCTCGTTTGCATACTTTCCTTGAGAAAAAAATAGTTCCCCATATCTTTGTAAAATTTCCAAACCAAGGAAATGATGCAAGAGCTCCATGTCCTTCTCCTCCAAGTAACTGAAGAGATATTTATTTCCCATCATATGGAACGGGGCACCGTTGTCGAGATACCACATGCTTCCCATTACAGTGCTTTCCATGTTTCCAATGAGAGTAAAATCAAGCTCGAATTGTGAAGCTAGAGATTCACATATTGCTGCTACTGCATGCTCCTTCTTGCTTGCCTTCTTCTATGGACATTTCGTGGCATAGTGCCCGAACTTGTGACAATGAAAACACTTGATGTTAGAAAATTATTTCAACTTTCCCTCTTCACCTTGGAACTTCTTTCCCTTGGATTTTTTTCCTTTGTTGACTAATGCAAATTCCTCTTATGTTTTTTTTGGAAGAGGTGTTGTGTCTGATGTTCCTCCTAATCTCTTCCTGCACCAAGTTGGACCATAATCGCTCCAGTCTGGTAGATTCTCCCTCCCATATACCGAATCTCGGTAATTGTGCCATCTCTTGAGAAGGCCTAGAAGTGCTCGGCTCACCAGATCATCCTCAAAAACTGTAACACCAACACTTCCAAGCTCATCCAGACATTGGGTGAACTTTTTCAAGTACTGTGGTATTGTGTTGCCCTTCCCCAACTTAATTTTCCTGAGCGTGTCCTTCAGCGCCAGTTTCTTATGGTCATTGTTATTATGAAACAGATCTATTAAGGCATTCCACATAGCATATGGAGTTGTCCTTCCATGTAGGTTTGAGACAATATGATCTTGAACTCCTTCCAATAGTATCCTTCTTTCCTTTGCTACGTTATTCTTCCATGCCGCCAGATTTTGAGCATCTGCTGTTGCGGGCTTAGGAATATCAATGTCTATGAACTCCTTCAGCCGATTGCCTTCAAAAACTGCTTCCATCTTATCCTTCCAAGATATTTAATTTGAACTACCCTAAAGGGCATATTCGAGTCTCAATCCAGAGAAAGATATCTTGACCTTGTTGTTGGTCCTGAAGAGTAGATCCAAAAATTGATTCAGCTGCTCAGAACAAACTCATATTATTCTCTTGTATATTATTTCATACTCTGATACCATGTAGAAAAACCACACAGATTCAACTGATATTTGTAATATTCTAAAATAAAATACTTGAATCTACTATACAAATTGCGGAAACCAATTACAATCGCAAAATCACTTGAACAAGAAAGAAAAATAATTTCAATCGCACAACATAAATATTTATCTAGGGAAAGACTTAGCTAAAATCCCTGATATCTGTATATTTCGTAAGTCATAAAATATGAGATATACCATGCATTTATCAAGCTTAAGAACTCTCTGCACTATCTTTATATGTCTCACTGATTCTGAGGCAAGATTGGTTTAATACTTAACCAATTTATTGGCCTCAGGAATGCCTATTTCCTTGCATTGTTTCCTTGGGTAATTAGGCCCTATTAACAATGGAATTACCCAATAATGATTGCACAATAAATCAAGGCTCTTCCTCTGACTCCATACATCACCTCTACAATTTGATGAGTATACAACTGATAATAAACTTCCCTTTAACTCCAATCTCAACTGGGTATTTCTCAGAATTGTGATGCATGAGTTATTTATGAGTGAATTACAATTATATAATTGATCACTATATGTGAATTACATCTAATTTCCACACTTTGACCTCTCTCCAGCTCCTCCATTAGTTAGAACTTGTTAAACTGATTTTAACTCAGATAAATTGAGTTAATTAATTACAACTCAAAATAAACTCAACCATGGCTCGTATAATGTAGGATATGCTCTACATGCCTCTAATTTGACCCTCAACTCAAATTAATTGAACCAACTAAGTCTTCCTAACTTAGTTAACTCGTACAAGCTATCATGTGATGTGGAATTACAATTTTATTCTAATTTAATGAAGGGAAAAATAAATTACAATCCTTTTCTTGTTTCCATTTTCAAAAAAATATTTGACAACATCATCTTGGTTCAAGAAGCTATACATTCTAGCCAAAAAAGTAGTGATAAAGGAATGTTGATAAATTTGGACATGGAAAATTCCTTTGACCAAGTCTGAAATGGATTTATTTTCAAAGTAATGTCATAATTTGGATTTGATAGCAAGTTTATACTCAGGGTATCTCTTTTTGTTTTAACACCTTGGATCTTGCCCTTGGTAAATGAGATATATGCATACTTATTTAAAGCCTCAAGGGTTCTGCATCAAGGATTCCACCTCTCTCCCTTCCTTTATATTTAATGGTTGAATCTCTTTGGAGGTATCTGGATTTTGAGACGTAGGGTGGAAGGCTCCTTGACATTCAACATGCAAGAGGAATTAAGAACATCAACCATTCCCAATATGAAAATTATACTCTTCTTTTGGGAGTTGTTTCAAGTATTAATGCCAGTAGATTCAAGACAGTTCTTGATCACTCTCTTAAGGCCTTCAGTGCTCTGATAGACTCCAGGAAGTCACATATTATTCTTGAAATAATAATTTTAGAAAGAAAAATAAAATAGTAAGAATCTTAGGATTTCACTAAGAATAATCCTATAAGGAATTCAAATATCTTGGCACTCTTATTTGATTAAAAAATCATATAATCAATAAATTCAAGGTAAATTTTTCTCATTGGGGAATCTGTTGGCTTAATATAATAATTCAAATGGTTCTAATAAAGGGTGTTTCAACTCTCCTATTTACCATTTCTCTGCTTTGCTTCCTCCACATGGTATCCTCTTGAGAATGGAAAAGTAAATTCGTAAATTTCCATGGTAAGGAGGTAATTCCAGCACAAATAAATTCCATTTAGTTAAATGACCCATGGTTCGTCAACCAAAAGCTCATGGTGGAATTGGTATTACACACCCACTTCTTATGAACAAAGCCATTGGAGAAAAATTGGTCTAGAGGTTTTTATCTCCAAATGAAGAATGATGGAAGGAGGTCTTGTGTTCGAAATACCTCTTTAGGCATGCTCTTTGCTTTGACTTGATTCAAGCAACAATTAGGAGTCTCATCCGTTTGGAAAATTTACGTGGTTTTTCCTCCCTCATTAAATTAGAACTTTTTTGGAATCTTGGTAATCAGATGAGTATCAATTTATCATCTGATAAGATAAGGAATAAACAACCACTTGAGTGGCACAAAGAACTTTGTCTGCTTAAGAAGGTTTTTGCAACAAATGGAAAATTTACCCTAAGTGATAGCTCAAGTTGGCACTGTGAACGTAACTAGGAGCACAAGAATGTAGAATTCATTCCCCATAACTTGAAGGATCTAATCCAAATACTTTGTGGTCATTTTTTTGGATGCGCCCCATGGAATCACGGTGAAGCTAATGAGAGAGGTTGGAAATATTCTGTATATATGGTTTGAGAGGAGTATACTACTCTTATTTCTCCTCAAGGTACTCCAATTGTTGGTTGAAAGTATGGCTCTCTAACAACCTTACCAATATTAACTCCTTTTGTTGGCTACTAGTTCACATGAAAATTTTGACAACATAAAATTTAAGGAAGCGAGGCATTCAAAGACGTTCTTGATGCCATATGTGTAAGAAAATTGAAGAGTTAATTCACCATATTTTTTTAGAGAGCCCCTCTATCAGGGAAGTGTGGTTTTTGGTCTTGGCCCCCCTTTTAGAAAGATTGATATGACCTGGATTGATCCTTGATCTCTTCTCTTCCTCGACTTCGCATTACTCGGGTAAATTCTTTTAGAAGCCCCCTTTTAAGCAAATATGGTAAAATTTGTTGAAAATTTATCTATTGTAAATTTGGCTTGCTAGAAATAAGTGCATTTTTCATAATTTTCAACTGGTTTCTCAATTGGTAGCAATGAAAGCTTTTGATTGTGCTCTGAGTTCTGGTCCCAAAAACTTAGTAAACCGCCTCCTCTACTAGGGGTGGATCCTATGGAAATAAGTTGGGTTTCAAAATTTTCTTTCAATTCTGTTAGCACTTATATCTTGGGGATTGCTAAAAGGCCAAATAAAGAGGCATGAAAACTTCATCTCTCATGGTTGGAATTCAAAATCCTAAGGCAAGTTTCTTTTGATTTCATACTTAGCTTCGATGGTGCATCAAAAATGGGTGGAAATTGTGGGAAGTGTTATCTATGTCCCTGTAGGAAAAACACATTATTAATAAAATATATTCTCATGATTTTCGCTTATTTCGCTCCAAGATTCCGACTAGAGAAGTTGGGAAAAACCCCTTTATTTGGTAAAACAAGGATATGAACATAAAGTCATCAATGTGAGCTTCCTCCAAAAATCCCAGTCCAATGTAAAATATGGAACAAAAATGCTCTTCCTAAAATAAACTTCCTCTGTCGGACATTGGCCCAAGGTAAAATATTGATAGTGGACAACGTTTGTAAAAAAGGGATTCAAGGAGTTTTACTGTGTGAGTTGTGCCTCTAATTTTTTGAGACAACAAAGCATCTCTTCCTATAGTACAAGTACACCAAGAATGAGAATGTACTTTAAACATCATAGCCCATCACTTTATGGTACATACAAGTTGAAATTTTTTTTTTTTGCAATTGGCCTCATCATTGTAGGGGAATTCTTGTAAACAAACCAACATTTAAAATAATATGGATAGCTATCCCTAAATATATCTCATGGAAGATATGGCTAACACCGTACTTAAATAATATGTCCTACTCCCAAGAAGAATAGTTTCTAAAGAAATTGGACTTCTAGTGGAACACTTCTCTCACAAATTATCATATTCAAATTAAGATTGAGATTTGGAAGGAGATGAACATAGATGATGACTAATTATTTTTCAAGGAGTACATTTCTTACACCCGAGTCACCCTAACAAAATTAACAAACTAAGTTGGTAGCTTCATAAGAACTAGGGTGAATTCAAGAGTTGGTGGAGGACTAACGAATTATGTTCTATTTTTCAATATAGTGGCAAAAGGAAATCCAAGAGAGGTGGTTGTAGATGTGGGTGAGCCAGGGGGTGTATTTTACCTCAGGGGAACACTCATTTCAATTTTTCCTGGAAATTGGGAATAACATCCAATAAAATAGCAATATATACATCTAAATTCCATTTTGGAGTGAATTTGATCGGTTTTTGAGAGAAATAGTATGTTAGGATGGTTTGATGTTAGGATGGAAAACAATTCTATGGATAATGGATTAAAAAACCAAGTGGTTTCCCTTATTAAAACCACATTGATTAGTGTATTAATCCTTTATTACATTGGAACCACTCTCGAGAGGTGGGAAACCTGTTCCAATGTTCCCGCGCTCCTGGGAGCTTTGGAACTGCAGGGGAATGTTCCATTTTCAAAAGGAATTGCAACTAGAGCCGGGGACGGTTTTGGAAGCTTCGAAGATGGATTTTGTGGAGTTACCAGCATTCCCATAGTTGAATTGACACAAATTGGAGGGAATTTATTTTTTGGCACCAAAAATATCCCTGGTTCCCGACAAACCGACTCCTAAACCTCCTTAAATCTTGGTTCCTCATGCCTCCTTTTCACTCCATCACTGAAGTTTGTTGTTTCTTGTTGAGAGTGCAAAGTTGAGAGCGAAGAGTGGCTAACCCAACAAGCAGTGGTTGAGGTTTGCTTTTTTAGTTTTTTCTGTTCGATATTTATTTTTTCCTTATCTAATGAGTGCATTCTTCTTCATCATATTAGTAAGTGCCTTAACCAATCTTAGTTAAGAATATGCATGTTTTGCATTTGCATTTTTAATTTTTGCTAGTAAAGGGTTGATTTTCTTGTAGTGTTTTGCGTTTTTATTTCGTGCTCATAAAGTGTTGTTTTGTATTAATTTAGGTTAGATCTATATTAAAATCAGATAATATTACCAAAATTAAAATACTGTGTTAAATTAAATTGTTGAAGCTATGCTGAAATATGTCTTTGTATTTCATTAGTTTGGTTGTTCTCTATGAGTTATTTTAAATTTGATATTCATATAATAAATTAATTAATTAATTAAATATATATATATATATATATATATATTTCATAGTGGTTCACGTTCCTATGTGCCTGTACACATGTACTAGCTACATCCACGGTCTTAATGAATCGCAGTAAATCCTCTCGAAGGGATCTACTGTCGACCTAACACTGAGCCCTAACCCCACGGGCGTCTAGGAGATTTGATCCTGTGACCTCTCAATCTGGGAGTACTTCCAAGTGGGGACTCAACCAATTGAGCTAACCCTTGGGGCTATTAAAATTTTAAATTAATTTTAATATTTAATTCAAAAGATATATATATATATATATATATATATATATATATATATATATATATATTATTGCTTCCGATTAAATGTTTCCTATAAATTTTGGAGAAGCCTCTAGCCATTCTGTACTCGTACCAAAGTTCCCAACTTTCTCATGTCTGAGAAACTCATGCAACATAGTATCAATCAATGAGAAAGAACATGAGAAACAAATTCCCTAAACATATCATTAATCCACAACTCAAGAACTTCACATGTAACCAAACTTCACGATGTAACACGAAGGATCTACGCACACCTCCCCCTGAAATTCATGACTATAAGGCATCCCACTCAACTTGTCTTTCAAATCACACCAGTGATGGGAATTTTCATTTTTTGGGTGGTTATTCTATTTCCACAACTCAAAAATTAATTTGGCTATCATCCCTTAGTTTCCTCTATCTGGATTTTTGTCTTATGATTCAAATTCTCTTTAGTCTTAATTCACAATTTTTCTTGGGTTAGATAGGCCATTATTTTTCCATTCTCTAGGCTCACTCCAACAATGTATTATTGTATCACCTGATTAGAATATTAGTGAGTTTATTGGGATTTTTTCTCTCAAATCTTTGTAGCTCCCAACAAATTGCTCCAACTAACACTCTCTTAAAGAATAAGGACTCAACCATAAATGACAAGAAGGGTGTTTCATTCACTTCCTAATGTTTTCAAATGCAATGTTTTATAATTATATTTCCGGGAACTTTCACCAGAAATCATAATTTTCCCTTGTTTTCTTACTCCATAAATAGGTCTAGAAATGTAATAGATTGGTTTATGGTGAATGTAAAAACTATAATAAACTATGATCGCTCCCTTAGTAAATTTGGGATTTTTTTATATTGTTCATGAGATTTTATCATAATTTTTTTTACATTAAATATTTTTGAGCCGAGAGGCCTATATAAAAACATAAATCATTATCATTGCATTCACATTTTACAATCCAGTATTATGTGTAATTTCATTTGTGCTTACTCGAAGTTGATCAATCTCTTACAAAATTACTTTAAATAAAAATATAAATCATTATCATTGCACTCACTCATTTTTTAATAATCAACAGAGTGCAATGACAATGATTTAGGTTTTTATTTAAAGTAATTTATGAATGGACTTGTCAACTCTAAATGCATGGATGGGATTACACATCACCTTCATACTAGATTGTAAAATGAGCCTCTTGGGTCAAAAATATTTAAATATGTGGTAAAAATATTTCACTTCCATTTTTTATTTTATAAATAAAATATTTCAATGTCTATGTTAAATAATACCAACCTAGATCCATCTTAACTCTGGATCTATCTCCGTGAGGTGCAAACCTCTTTGTTAAGTGTAAAACTTGAGGAAAGGTTTGCACAGATTTGACACTTCATAGATCCATGCTTCCAAGGAAAATCTAGGAAAATCTATCAAACATATGATTAATTTTATCAAGTAAATACATCTAATATTAATATAATCATTTTAAATATGCTAAATATGTCTGAGATTTGTTTGGTCATTTTAATTCTAAATTTGATTAGTTACCTCATTTTATTGAGATGATAAATATTGTTAATAACTTTAATGATGAAAAATGACGAACTAAATTTTTTGAATGCAAAGTGACAATGTAATAGTGTTGAATGATAGAAAATGTGCATAATAAGAATGTTGTCAATTACAAATAGTTTTCATTGTGATCAATCTCAAACTATTTTCTTGTATTATTCTTACTGTCACCCGTGATAGTTTTGTCATCTTTTCATATCGATTATATGAAAATAACACTTGAAATGCTAAACCATTTAAATCTTTAGCTTGAGTTGTTGTAGTACATTTTCAAAAAATCAGTGTACATTGTTAATATTTTTGTGCTTACACTGAAATCATTACACATTGTTAATCCAATCACTTTAAAATTAATGTACCATCATACGTCTAATTACATCAAATCAGAAATCAACATCTACACTGAAATCAATGCATCTAATGCAAGCAGTCAACTAAGATTAGAAAACAACATCTACACTGAAATCAATGCACCTGATGCAAGTAATCAAATAGGATTAGAAATCAATGTCTAAACTTAGATAAATGCATCTATTGCAAGTAAGAAAATAGGATTAGAAACCAACATCTACATTGAAATCAATGCATCTAGTGCAAACAATCAAATAGGATTACAAATCACCATCTACACTGAAATCAATGCATTTAGCACAAGCAATCAAATAGGATTAGAAATCATTTACATTGAAGTCAATGCATCTACTACAAGAAATCAAATATAATTAGAGATCAACATCTACATTGAAATTAATGCATCTAATGAAAGCAATCAAATAGGATTAGAAACCAACATCTACACTAAAATCAATGGATTTAGTGTAAGTAAGCAAATAGTATTGGAAACCAACATCTACACTGAAATCAATGCATCTAATGAAAGCAATCAAATAGGATTAGAAATCAACATATACACTGAAATCAATGCATTTAGAGCAATCAATCAAAAGGATTAGAAATCATCTACATTGAAATCAATGCATCTAGTGCAAGTACTCAAATATAATTAGAAATCAACATCTACATTGAAATCAATGCATCTAATGCAAGTAATCAAATATAATTAGAAATCAACATCTACATTGAAATTAATGCATCTAGTGCAACTAATCAAATAGGATTAGAAATCACCATCTACAGGGGATTCAATGCATTTAGTGCAAGCAATCAAATAGGATTAGAAATCATCTACATTGAAATAAATACATCTAGTGCAAGTAATTAAATATAATTAGAAATCAACATCTACACTAAAATCAGTGCATCTAGTGCAAGCAATCAAATACGATTAGAAATCACCATCTTCATTGAAATCAATGAATCTAGTGCAATAAATCTTCTTCCGTATCTCCCCCTTCCATCTATATCTATATCTCCCTCCATCTCTCCTTATTTGTCTCTCTGTCTCACCCCCCCCCCCCCAAAATTCACACGCTCTCTCACTTTGTATCCATCAATCTCTTTATCCCTCCCTCCTTGTCTCCATCTCTCTCTTCTTCCCACTCTTCACCTTCCATATATATCTCTATCTCCCTCTATCTCTTTGTATCACCTCCAAAACATACAATCTCTTTCTCCAATCTATTTATCTATCACTCCCTCCTCCTCTCTCTCTCTCTCTCTCCCCACTTCTATCTATCATCCCTCCTGATCTCCTCTCTCCCTCTCTCTCCATCTTCCTTATCACTCCCCTCTCTCTATCCACCTTTCTCTTTCTAAGCCTTCCCTGTTGTTGTCCTCTCTCCCTCTCTCCCCATCTTCCTTATCACTCCCTATCTCTCTCTGCCTTTCTCTCTCTATGTATTTCTTCTTACCTTCCTCTCTCTATCCCTCCATCTCCATATCTCTCTCCCTACCTCTCTCCACTCTCTAACATACTCTCTTTCTTTCTTCCTCTCTCTCCCTTTCTCTCCCGCTTCTCTCTCTCTCTCTCCAACTCTGTTACTATATGCCTCTCTCTCTCCTTCTCTCCCTCCTTCTCTCCATCTATCCTTCTTTGTCTCATTATCGCACCCCCAAACATACACACTCTCTCTCCATTTCTCCCTTGTCACTCTGTCTCTCTCTCCATTTCTCATTCTCTGTGTCTTTCTTCTTCCCTCCCTCTCCCCCCCTCTAACTCCATCTCTTTATCCCTCCCTCTCTCCTCCTCTCTCTCAAGTCCTCTCTCTCTCTCTCTCTCTCTCTTCCCTCCAATCCTCTCTCTTCCCCATCACACACACTGTCTCTCCATCTATGTTACAATATCCCTCCCTTTCTCCTTCTCTCTCCTTCTCCCCCTCCTTGTCTCTATATCTCCTTCTTTTTCTCTTTATCTCACCCCTAAACATACACACTCTCTCTCCATCTCTCCCTTGTCACTCCCTCTCTCTCTCTACACTTCTCACCCTCTATTTCTTTCTTCTTCCCTCCCTCTCCCCCCTCCAACTCCATCTCTCTATCCCTCCCTCTCTCCTCCTCTCTCTCAAGTCATCTCTCTTGTCCTTCCTCTCTCTCCCTCTCTCTCCTAGCTCCCTCTCTCTTCCCCCATCTCTCTCTCTCTCTCCGCCCTCCAATCCTCTCAATTTTTCCCTTCCTCTCTCCTTCTCTCTCTCCCACCTCCATCTTTATGTCTCCCTCTCTTACCCTTCTCCACCTCCTCTCCCTCTCTCTCTCTTCATTCCTCCTCTCCCATTTCCTTTAGTTTATCTCCATCTCTCCCATGTCACTCCTCTTATTTCTCCACCTCTATCACTCCATGTCTTTGTTCTTCCCTCCAATGTATATCTAGAGTTAATATATATGTATAATGATATATTAATATATATTTTAATATAACAAATTTAATGTTGTATAATCCAAAGTTATTAAATTTAATAATATTAATATTATAATATATTAATATGAATAATAGATTTCATAATAATATTATTACTAATCTTCTAATATTAATATTAAGGTCAATCATATTTTTTTTGCATGGTATTAATAATAATTTGGTCCATGGGTCCATGGTATTTATTCACCATACCTTTTACATTTTTATGTGAGATCTACCCCTTGGTGAAATAATTTTATAGAGACAAAGTAAATAAAAAATAAAAAAAAAACACTTCTATTTCTTTTATAAATATTTCAATATAAAACTTAAATAAACTATTTGAATATCCATATTAACTATTCTATCTTAATATGAAATAAATAAATAAATAAACATGTGTGTGGAGAGAGAGGATATGTGTGCATATATATGTGTTAATGTTAACCTTAATCAAATATTTCAATACTCAAAAGGTAAAATAATTTAGTTACTTCTTAATAAAAAGAGAAATGTTTAATTCATTAATAATAATAATAATAGTAATAAATTATTCAAAAATACAATTTAAATAATGAAAAGTTACACATGGTTTATATATAGATAGACAAAAAACCACTATAGATCTATCGAAATTGTGGATTTATGAAACACTTCTCTTTACTCTTTACGTGTAAATATTTTCTCAAGTTTTGCATTTAAAAAAAAAGTTTGCATATGATGAGATTTAGTCCCTCTCAAGGCTTTTCTCAAATTTTACATTATATATAAAAAAAATTGCATATAGTAAGGTTTAATCCCTCTCAAGGCTTTTCTCAAATTTTGCATTATAGAAAAAAGTTTGCATATGATGAGATTTATTCTCTCTCAACACTCTCAACACTTTATAAATCCGTGATTAAAATAAATCTATATTTATAAATTATATAATACTATTATCACATTATTAAATTTAAAATTCACATTTTTAAACAAACTCAATCTAAATCAATTTTGATTAATAATGATTAATAATGATTAGTACATAATATTTGTCAAATATTAAATTATTTAAACTTAAATTATATAATTAAAAAATAAATTATTATTTTTTCATTTATCGTTTTAAATATTTTGTATTCATCAAATATTAATAATTTCATTTTCATTTAAGCATTTAGAAATAACATAAAATATTTTTAAACATCTTTAATATTAAAGATTAAGTATGTTGATAATCCAATACAATATACAACGTTTGATATTTTGTTAATAATCCAATATGTATGTACTTTTTGATTCATTTCCATTCCATAAAACACAATTACACCATTCACTTTATATTAGATATCAACTTTTGATTCATTTCCATTCCCCAAAACACATTTAGGCCATTCACTTTATATTATAAATTATTATGAAACCAGAGGAAAATGAACAATTTACCCTAGAATTAAAGAAAAATGAAATTTTGAATTCTCAAGAATTTAAATGTTTTATAGGTTTTTTAAAAATGCTGAATTAATATGGGAAAAATACAATTTTAACAATATTACAATTTGGCCCCAAGAAAATTACTTAATCAAAATTCTAAAACATTTAATAATTACACTTATATTCATATCATTTTCATAATAAAATTGAACAGTACCCATTTTTTCATATAAACACCCATATTTTGAAAAACAAAAACAAACCGTAAACAATTTTATCACAAAGTACAAAAAAAGTCGTTAAATGTACGGACCTATACGAAACGAAAAGTAATAAAGGTACTAAGACTACCCAACTGGAGTTGTCTATCGAGCCCGCGTTTTGGCCGGGCCGCGTTTTGGCCGGACGGCAGAAATCCGCCGGAATCCGGTCAACTAACTTTGCAAAATTAGGTAGTTGCAGTGCTTTGAATCCATTTTTGATATGGGAAATGGATCACAGCACTATCAAAAACCCCCGGGGCACTCAAAATACTAATGTTTAACAACTATAAACAAGTTTCTGGGCAAATCTTTGTCGGATTTTCCAAAATTGGGAATGGAATTTGGGTCAAACGCCGGACTCTTTAGACTACGCTCTACCCAATTTACTTTTACCCGGAACACCATTTTCAAAATGGAAAGATTTATACTAAATTGTTTCCATATAAGGAGGAACAAAACAATAGATTAGGTGATATATTTTAACGAATAATCTGAAAAACATGTCAACTCTTATATCTTTTTATTTTTTTTAATTTACGTTTTGTTTAATAATATATTTAATTAAAAATAATAATCACAATTTATTTGATGATAGGTTTATATTAAAACAATTAAAAATATTAGCACTTTATCGTACTTCTCGTCGTTAAGTTATTTATAGTTATATATATATATATATATATATATATATATATATATATATTATTTTTCAATTATAAAAAAAAAATCATTATGCAATTTTGTCAGGGTTTCTATCATGTTTAGTGGATCTCCAACACTTAGATGGTTACAACCTCAGGTGGCCTTGCCTTCCACCCCCTTCGTTAGAGTTAGAAATAGACACTTTCAATGATTTGATGGGTAATGGATCGAAGTTTTAGAAAACTTTGTTAAAAAATTTGAGGACTTCCCCAAAGTGGAGATCCAAGCATCTTAATCCAGAATCAAGGCATTGCAACTAGCTAAATGCATATTAGTTGGTCAGTTTATAGGGATTTGGACCTCCCTACACTCCTTGAAGTTGTGGGTTGAAAATATTTGGTAAGCATTGATTAAGCACCAAGTTTCTTCTTATTTTTGCGGGAAGGGTTTCCATACCTTCTTTGAAAACAAGGAGGATCGAGACTTGATCTTCAAGAGTGGTCCTTATTTCATGAGTGCTCAGGGGCTCTATCTAGATCGTTGGAGCTCATATTTTAACCTTGAATTTGATGTTCCATAAACTATCCTAGTTTGGGTTAAACTCCCCTTCCTTTGTCTTTACTATTGAAATGACACCACCTTCAGGGGCATTGGTAATGCCCTAGGTAAGTACATTGATTATGTCAGATCACAAGAGGGTCTATTTTCTTGTGCAAGAATTTGTGTGGAGGTATATCTGGACAAAAGACTACAAATTTCCATAATTATTGACATGGACAAATGTTCTCACTCGAGGAGGTGGATTATGACCAATTAGCATTTAAATGCAAAGCATTTCATGAGTATGGTCACTTTGCAAGAAATTATAAAAAGAGATTGGAGGAGAAACAGAAGCAAGTGGAAGAAGGAGATCATTGGAAACAACCAAAAAGAAGAAGGGATCCCACAGGACAGACCATTAACTAGTCAAGGTAGAGAGATCCAAATGGAAATAAGGGTAAGGGACTAACCTCTCCAACAAAAGCAAAAAAATCTCCTCGAGAAGGTCCCAACAATCTGTATGAAGCTAAGGAAAACAACAATAGTTTTGAAGCCCTAAATTTGGTATAAGAGGAAGACAAAATCCCTTTGAGGAATGCTCCAACATCTCCAAGAAAAGGCCCCAAAATCTCTCTAGGGTTCCATGAGAAAGGCATGCCTCCATTAGAATATGCCCTTGTCCCTGAGCTTGGCGGGGTGGATTCCTCATTTGAGGAGGAAGAGAATCACACACCCTGGGTGGCTCGAACTAGTCCCTCTCATGTGGGTTACACAAATGAAAAATTATAACAGAAAAAGTAAAAGGAGCAAGAAAAAATCCATTGCAAGGTGGAATAGAAAACAAACAGAAAAATTTGGACCAAGAAAGAAGAAAAAGGATAAAGAGTTGGGCACACAAAGAATCTTGGACCAAAACACCAAAAGGAAATTTAAACTTAAGAAAAGGAAGAAACTTAACCCATCAACAAGGGACCCCTAAATCCAATATTAAATGAGGAGGATAATCTCCTGGAACTATAAGGGGTTAGGGTCTGAAAAAGGAACGTCAAAGGTTAAATCCCTAGTCAAAAAAGGAAAACCCTTTATTCTCTTGCTTACGAGATCAAAATGGGGGATCAAGTCTAATATACCAATTTAATAATTTCTTTAAATTATAGGGAAATTTCCTTCAAAAAACCATTTCATACATTTTATCCAAAATATCATGAAAATTCATCAATTTTACACTAGAGAAATTGTTGGCAATTAACATCTAAACCTAGAAAATGCTACTACTGTTGATAATTTCATAGAACAAAAAAACACGAGAAACAACAAAAAATATTGTAATAATAATAAACTAAGATTTATTATATTATAAGATTTGTGTTACATGCAAATATATGAGATGATGAATGGCTAGGATGACATCCAAATACTGCTACAATGATGATACTGGTCTCCCATGCTACAACTGGGAATATAGCTCAAATTGAGAATTTGGATGGTCCTTGCTCCAATACACAGATTTGCTCCGGATCCATTCTCCATTGATGTTGTTAAAGCTCTGTAAAATTTCTAGATGAAATCTCCTCAAAGAGTGTTGGGGTTTCGTCCAACACACAATGGAAACCCAAAGATTTATGCCCTAGGGCTTGCTGAAGCTAGGAACTTTGTTCTCCAAACCTCACTATAACTAATGAACAACCAAACCAAGATGTCCCAAATGATCTCCCCCCCTCCTTTTAAAGACTCGAGAGATAGATCTTCAATATTCTAGAAGTATTTTATTTTAATTATTATTCTAGAAGCTTCCGCCTTGACTCCATCTAAGTGAATTTTAGTTTTATTTTATTTCACTTAACCCACTTTGGAATTTTTACTTCAAGTAATCATTTCCCCCTTCTTCTATTTAATTAAATGACTGATTAAAGTCATTTTAATTCATAAAAAATGGTAAATTACTCACCATACTTTATATGGTCACTGGAAGTCACTCCTCATTATCCCATCCTGTAGATATTCTCGTTCTGGTTCCAACGAGCTATTACACTAAGGTGTTCCATTAAATATTCCTTTCAAAATGTTGCCTTAATCGTAATTAATTAAATCAAGCTCAATATAGCCTTTGTTTATGGGAATTATCAGAATGCAATAGAACCAAAAACAAGTTGCGCAGATGATAGAATACGCTCATCAAATCCTATAAAATCCCTCAAAACCCCTTTAGTACCCCTAATGATGTAATTTTTCTATTGAGTTCAGGTCATCACATTCCCTAGAATCCATCTTGATTGTACTATAGAGAAAACTGAAAATGGAGACATTACAAATCCTCCCACCCCAAGATTTCTTGCCCTCAAGAAATTTGTATCTATCCATAGCAGAGGCATATACACACTGATACCGGGATACCATATGAACCATTTGGCTAAACCATGCCTCAGTGCCACTAGAGTATAAACAGATCCCTCAATACCAAGATCCCAAACAAACCTTCGACCAATCTTGTCGTTAATACATCCACGTAGATCCCAATGCCACCAAAGCCTCGGGACCTATGGATCATGATATCATTTTGTCCCTTCATCACTGTCTATGCCTATGGGTTCATGTTGTGTTATTCTAATCCTAATTTGGATGCTCCTAAGTTGTTGGATTGTTGCTCGGTCCCAACCCACTTGTAAAACCCATCTATAAGGCTCCCACAAGATCCATCTGGAAAAAAATGCCCCTATTCCTCCAATTCATAGAGGTGGGTTGATAGAGTTTCAAGCCTTCTCGATTTATCCCTGAAGAAGGTCGATCTTTGACTCCCAAGTATATTTCTCTTGTTGCATTTTGAGGGACTTGAGTTGTTCCTTAACACTAAACAACTTGGTCATTGACTCGACACATACCCCTATGAGCTCCTCAATTTTCTTGTTCTCTTGTAAGACAATGCCTCAGACAATCTGAATTCTCTGATTCAACATCATAAAATCTGTCTTGAAATTCTTAATCTTTTCCTCGAAGTCCTCTCTTAGCAATTTTAGTGCCCCATTGAATGTATCTATATTTTCTTGCATTGAATTCCCAACTATCATAGCTCCAACTTGAACCTTTGAACGACTCTCTAGAAATAGCTCATCCTGCACACTATATTTTTATGTTCCTCATATTCATGCTCATCATGTTGGTTCACTACTACTGGCTCCTCACTCAAGTATCCTTGAATGTATTCTCCCTGGCTTTCTCCACATGTGGAGACAATTTGTGGTTCATCCTCTTCGGTTGTCAAACATGGGTGCACTAGTGGACTACTACCATCATCTACACTTTTCTACTCATATTCTTCATGGATTCGCTCCTGCAATTCAATGGACTCAACTATAGTAAATGAATCCTCAACAGAATGGTTGAAAGGAATCTCCTCCTGCTTTGCCCCTGCCATATCCTCCATGTCACTTGAGCATGAGTCATTAGGTGCCCATAATCCCTTGCAGATAAATCAAATACCTTTCCTCCTTATCTCATTATTGTTTCCAATTTGGATCTTTTAATACTTAACTTTACTATCACTACTCCATATATGGTTCTTACTCTTGTTGGTGACCTGCAATTCCATGATATATTCCACTATAAGTTGCATTTTTAAAAACTTTATGTTATTCTCTACTACTCTTCTAATTCAGATGGATATTTTTGGCCACCTGCCTATTCCACTTGGACCCCCAACACTGTTTCTTTTAGTTTCCTTAATTGTAGCACAATTTACTATTTTTGGCAGTTTTTCGAGTCTTGAACTTCCATATTCGTTCTTGAGGTTCTAAACTAATTTTTTTTGGGAAAACTGACAAACCCATAATTCATCATAAATTTTGCAGTTGAAATTTTTAGTCCTCGGATAGATATTTCTAAATGGGTATTGTACACGTCAAACAAAGATCATATGACAAAGTTACGACCCCAGGAGGTTGATGTACCAACTAACCCGAATGGGGCCCACAAACGTTTGGTGCTTCACTGCCTAAGGTTATTTTTTGGATGTTTAGGGGTTTTCCTTATTTCTCAATAATAAAAAGGCCACATATCCTCTTTGTAACATAGTTAAGAGGAATGTAGTCGTCACATCTCTTCTCAGAGATACGCTAACATCGCTCGAGCTAGTTTATTTCCATTTTGCATTTAAACAGTTTCAATATTTTGTTATTAATGAATTGAAGCTCAATTTTCGTTGTATCTCCATGTTTATGTTTGAATATGTATTTCTCTTTGTTCATGCATAGATTTGGATCAATGGTGTCATAGTGGTTTTATATTTTGTTTTTTTCTGTGAATTTCCCCAACGAGGCTAGGCTATAAGGAGTTAGGACTTGAATTGGTTGAACCTTTACAATATTGACCTCATTGACCCCAACGGTATCCCATGGAAAAAGAAATGAAAGACAAGGGAGCAAGAGATCCTTTCAAAATGTTTCTCGAAGAAGCCCTCGAGCGACAGAGGAATGAGATGATGGATAACTTTTCCCAGATCCTTAGGCAGGTATCAACGAGCGAAGCGTCTTCATCCAGTAGCCACCTAGGAGGCGCCGCCCCCTTCAAGGTACAAGTTAACTTTGACATTCCTATATTTTAAGGTCGGATAGATGCAAATGTCATAGATAAATGGTTGAATATGCTAGAAGGATATTTTTTTATCCATAATTTTTTCTATTATGGAAAATATTAATTTTGCACTCTTCAAGGTCGCCCCCACATCAAGGACTGGTGGGAAACCTACTGTGAGTAGAGATATGAGTTGGAAAACTCACTGTTTTCAACCGCACCCACTTGGAAATATTTTTGAGACACTGTCAAGGCATAATATTACCCTGTCGAGAGCTATGAAGATAAGTACATTAAATGGACCACACTGCAATAGGGAAGGGACCAAGACGTGTCAAATTTTACAAAGTGCACACAATTGGGTATCAAGGATTCCAAGTGGCATCTAATACTCAAGTACGAAGACTATCTACACAAATACATCTAGGACGAGATGAAGTTCCTATACATCTCCTCACTCGGTACCGTGTACCGATATGTTGTCAAGATCGAGCATAAATTTAAACAAAAGAAGCAGGACTTTGGATATGTGAATCCAAAACAAGGAAAAGGCACCCCAAAACCGCAGAACAAAGACAGAGCCAAGGTGGGGTGACCCAATAAAGCCCACCGAAGCCGCAAGAAAAAAACACCATGAAGCCAAAGAGGAACAAAGGAAAGTGGTGTGAGTTCCACAAGAGCCCCACTCACAACATAAGTGAATGTCATGCCAAGCAGCCACTGGGGGTTGAGCTGAAGGTTTTAGAGTCAGATGCATGTTCAAACTCTATGTCAGAACCCGATAATGGGAATGAAAAAGGGAAGAATATTATCAATGCAGATCCCAACGCCACCATTGCCACCATTGAGGTTTAGAATTTTGAGCTAGAATATTCAGATGAAGGGGAGCATCTCTTCCACTCAAATATGTGGGTGAAGGGGTCTCCATTGTAGTTAATTGTTGACATTGAGAGCCAAAATAACTTATCTCAATAGAGGTCATTAAGCGGTTGGGCCTGATGACCACATGACACCCGCAACCATACTCCATTGGGTGCCTCCATCAAGGATGAGATCTTCACGTCAGCCAACAATGTTTCCTTCCCTACAACATCAAGACCTTCATGAATGAGGTACTGTGTGATTTTTATCCTATTTAATTTTGTGATGTGTTATTAGGCCAACCATACTTATGAAACAACATGTTATCTATGGCCTCACACTGTTATTAGTACTTTAGGTAATAATTTGTACCAGATACTAGAGGTAGCCATGCCTACCTCCATCTCTTTGATCTCTGTTAAGTAATGTAGTTAGATCATTTCTCAAACTGGGAAATTTGTTTTCTTTCTAATCTGCTCTTAAATTAAGGGGAAGATCGTGGCCACATCTATGGCCCCTGAGAAGGGTTCCACCACATGGAAGAAGTAGGTGGATAAGGTCGTGGAAGAATACAAGGACATCTTCTCCTCACCCACAGAGGTACCTTTACACTATTAGGTCAATAATTTGATCAATAAGACTCCCGGAGCACCGTTACCCAATGGGACGATATACCATCCCTCCATTCTAGAAAATAAAGAAATCAATTGGTAGATCCAGGAGTTGCTACAAAAAGGGCACATCTGATCAATTTCCTCACCTTGTGGGAGCTCGATTTTACCTGTATATAAGAAGGATGGGACCTAGAGACTTTGCATTGATTATCGAGCACTAAATAAAAGCATTGCCAAGAACAAGTGTCTAATCCCATGGATTTATGAATTTTTTGACCAACTCAAGGGGGCCAAGTAATTCAGTAAGATCGATTAAAGTATAGTTATCACCAAGTTCCAATAGAACCCACATATGTACGGAAGACCATCTTAAAATCCAAGGAGGGCCTTTTTGAGTGGTTGGTCATGCCTTTCAGGTAGAAAAATGGCCCAACAATTTTTATGAGGTTGATGGTTGACATCTTGTGACCCTTTACTAACTCGTTCGTGGTTGTATACCTGGACAACATATTACACATGTAAAACTCCAAGCACCCACGAGTAGGGGATACGAGCCTTTCTTATGTGCAACACAACTATAATAGAGCTCTCCATAGCTCAGTGGGCTGAAAACCCTTTCAAGTGGGTCTGAGATTTCAACCATTGTGTTTGACTGATGTTGTCATGCCACATGCGACTACAAAGGAGGAATTCACACATGTACAGTTTGAGGCTAATAAATAAATTAGGTTTATTGAACAAATGCAACACATCTGCTAGTGGGTTAATGACATCCTGGATAATTCCAATTCCAAGTAAAAATAATGACATGATCAACATCGCGTGCCACATAAGTTTCAGGTTAGCGACAGAGTTTAGTTGCATGTGTAGAAATAACTCCTTGATAGAGCCCATCGAAATCTCCAACCACTATGATATGGGCCTTATACCATCACCAAGGTTTTGGGAGACAACAATTTTGAGCTCAGGATTCCCCCATTCCTTGGCTTGCACCTAGTGTTCAATGTGGACCTCCTTTGGCCATACATTCCACCATTGTTGGACACATCAGATATTGTTGAACAACTAACACCAAAAAATCTCAAACTAGACTGCATGGAATAGGCCACAAAGGATTAGATCATGGAAACACATATGAATAACATTCAATAACATAGGATCCAAAGATATTGGGTTGTCAAATCTGGCTAAATTCTACACCAGGGCAAGTGGCTCAACAGGGACCAAGTTCAATAGAAGTTTTCCCATCTCATGGAGGCACTCAACGCAATGGGGACCATTGCTTCCTAAGGGGGGAGGACTGATCTAGGTGGATATTGGTGGCCACCTGCCTATTCTACTTAGACCCCCAACACTGTTTCTTTCAGTTTCCTTAATTTTAGAACAATTTACTATTTTTGGCATTTTTTCGGGTCCTGAACTTCCAAAGCATTTTTGAGGCCCTAAACAATGTTTTTGGAAAACTAGTCAAAAGCTATAGTCCTCAAAAAGATATTTCTAATGAGGTATCATAACCGTCAAATAGAGATCATATGCAAAAGTTACGGCCCCGAGAAGTTGATGTACCAACTAACCTCAATGGGGCCCACAAAATTTTGGCGCTTCATCTCCTAGGGTTAGGTTTTTGGATGTTTATGGTTTTCCCTTGTTTCTCAATAATAAAAATGCCTCATAGTCTCATTTTAACACAATTCAGAGGCATGTATCCATCACATCTCTTCTCAGAGATAAGCTACCATCGCCCAAGCTAGTTTATTTCCATTATGCATGTAAATAATTTCAATATTTTGTTATTAATGAATTGAATTTTATTTTTCGTTATAGCTCTATGTTTCTGTTTGAATTTATATTTCATTTCATTCATGCATAAATCTAGATCATCTTCTTGCTAGCTTATAAGCAACAAGTGAGAATTTTTTTTTCATCCTCCAAATGGTTAATATTCTGGATTGCAACTTCTTATAAATGACCTCATTTTCATCCATGATTAAGATTAAAATGGCTTTCATGCTAGTCTTGAAATTATTTGGATGATGCTCTTTGATTTGGTGGATGAAGCTTTTAAACATATGAATATTCAAATGATTACATTCTAGAACAAACTTAAGGTTATGAGATCTAGTTTCTGCCATAAGTTCTAAGATCTTAAGCCTATTGCTGAAGATAGCCATGTAATTCTTGATTACATTCCACAATCAACTACAAAACCTTATTTATGATGACATCATTGTATGGAGGTTCATGTGAATTTAATGCTATGATCTTACTAAGGCAACAGGTAATTGTTAACCTTACCTCTTCACAAGGGTGCTCCAAGAGTCTGGTCTGTATCAAAGCAATCATGGATGGTTTTAGGGCCCAACTTAAACTCTTCCAATCTAATTGGTCTACCTTGGACAAAAATGCATCTATTTCCTCCAAATTAGGAAGTACATCTCTTGACCTCATACACTACAACTCCAATCCAAGTACAAAGAGATAATTCCCCACTTCTTCTTCATTTTTTAGGTTTCTCGGGTTGCTTGTGTTGAAGGATAGCATGGACTCCTTTCTAGAAGGGTATATTGTTTTTCCTTTGTTTCCGATCCATATTGTAGTCCATAGAGGTATTATTGTGTTGATTCATGAGGCATTTTATAAAATCCATTATTCAACAACTCTATTGGCACCATATCAACAATATTTAGAAGGTTGTGGATGTAATGCTATTCATAACAAATATATTTTTTCTCAGCCATAACATTAATATTCTATGCTCATCAAGAATATACCCTTATTCAATCATAAGAAAGCCACGCTCACACCACATATCACTATCAACAAGATACATCCAAACTTTGCTCACCATACATATTTTCTTCATTTTCATCGACACCTAGAGATTGCTTCTAAATGATATTAGCTTAAAAAACTCGTTTTCAGTAACAAAAAACTCAACCTTCTAGCAATGATGATTCGACCTAGAAATATATCTCAACCTTCAGCAACACGAACTCAACCTCCCAAATGAGTTCAATTTCTTGCTCAAATATCCCATCAAAATATAAATTGATCTTTGATGCACTTTATCAAATAATTTATGAGCAAACATTTCTTCGAACACTTTGAGATCAAGATTATTAACTTCAGGGGAAAAGAATACAAACAATATATCAAATAAAAAACTTTGATATTCTCTTGAACATTACACAACAATCAGTGGCTCCTTAACACATAAAATTCTGGCCCAACAATAAATAACTCAACTCTAAGGCAGCCCCTTGAAATTATAATCTCAGCCTCCTTCTAGAAACAATTAATTCGGCCTTCAAGGATTAATGATTGAACTCGACCCCAATAAATAAATTAGCTCCTTCCTAGTAGATAATCTCGACCTAGTAGATAAATTTGATTTTCAACAAATGACTTTGGATATGGAAAATAAAACGGGATCTGGAAAATAAACTCGGTTGGACCAATAGATAAGTCTAGCTTCGACAAATAAAATGATCCCAACAAGTAAACTCGATCACAATAGATAAATCTGGATTTGGAAAATAAATTGAACCCAACAAATAAACTTAGCCTGAATAGACAAATATGGCTCCGACAAATAAATACAACAAATGAAACAATAATATGGCCTCAAAAAACACAATTTCTTTAGAAAATCTCCAGAAGTAATTTTTTCAAAATTAATTTTAATAAATTCCATAAAAAAATGGACAACCGGTAGATCATATATTTTTCATTGAAAAAAAATGCTACAATAGAAAAACCAGCTAAATTTATTAATAATATTGTGGAAGAATATCTCTCTCTCTTTTTTTGTCGACCTGGAAAATTTAATCAACTACTACACCAATAAATTCAACTGCTACAAAATATTTGACTCAATAAGAGAAATTCAACTCGATAAGAGAAATTTGGCAGAGCAAGATAAATTCAGCCCATTAAAATAATTTTGGCCCATCAAGAGAAATTCAAGACAACTCAACAATAGAAATTCAACACAAGATAAATTTATACCAACAAAATAATTTTGATCCATAAAGATAAATTTGACGCAACAAGATAAATTCGGCCTAGCAAAATAATTTTGGCCTAACAAAATAACTTCGACCCAACAAGATAAATTCGACCCAACAAAATAATTTTGGTCCAACAAGAGAAATTTGTCCCTCTAGAATAATTTCAACCTTGCAAGAGAAGTTTGACACAACAAGATAAATTTGGCCCCAAAATAATTTCGGCTTACCAAAAGAAATTTAGCCCAATAGAATAATTTTTTCCCAGCAAGATCACTAAGTTTTTCCCTGCAAACCAATGGAATTTGGTCCAGAAAATAAACCTACAATGTGTGTGTGTGTGTGTTTCTCTCCTAGAATTTATCGCTACAACACCCACACTATTTATTCTCTGACAAACATATTGAGAATTTTAATCCATGAATTTGGCTCATTTTATTTCAAGAACCATATGACAACTTTTATTTTAACCTAGAGCTAGCAAAAATCATGCTTTGATACCACCGTAATGTACTAATATAATAATTTATTTAAATTATTAGGAAATTTCCTTCAAAAAATAATTTCGCATATTTTATCCAAAATATCATGAAAATTCATCAATTTTACACTAGAGAAATTTCCCGAAATTAACATATAAAACTAGAAAATGCTACTACTATGAAAATTTCATAGAACACGAAAACATGAGAAACAACAAAAAATATTGTAATAATAATAATTAACTCAACCTTTTTATATTATAAGAGAAGTGTTACATTCCAATAGATGAGATGATGAATGGGTAGGATGGCCTCAAAATACTACTAGAGTGATGACACTGGTCTCCCAAGCTGCAACCATAAATATAACTTAAATCAAGAGTCTAGATGATCCTCGCTCCAATACACAAAGCACTCCAGATCCATTCTCCATTGTAGTTGTTGAACCTCCATGGGATTTATGGATGAAATATCCTCGAAGAGTGTTGGGGTTTCATCCAACGCACAATGGAAACCCAATGGTTTTCATCATGGGGCTTGATGAAGTTGGGAACTCCATTCTCAAAACCTCACTATAACATATTAACAACCAAACCAAGATATTTGAAATGATCTCCTCCTCCTCCTTTTAAAATTTTGATAGATAGATCTCTAATATTTTAGAAATATTTTATTTTGATTATTATTCTAGAAGCTCCCCTTTGGCACCATCTAAGTGAATTCAAATTTATTTTAATTCACTCAAGTCACTTTGGCCTCTTTCCTTCAATTAATCATGTTCCCCTTATTTTATTTAATTAAGTGACTAATTAAAGTCACTTTTAATTCGGGAAAATGGTAAATCGCTCACCATACTTTCTCTGGCCACTGGAAGTCACTCCTCATCATCCCATCCTGTAGATCTTGTTGTTTCGGTTCCAACGAGATATTACACTAAGTCTTTCCATCAAATATTCCTTTTGGAATGTCACATTAAGCATAAATAGTTAAATTAGGATCAATAATAAACTTGTTTTACGTGATTCATTGAAATGAAATAGAACTAAAAGTAAGTTGTGCAGATGATAGAATATGCCAAGAAAATGTCGTCGGATCCTATAAAATACCTCAAAATTCCTCTAGGACCCCTGATGATGTAATCTTGCTCCTATGGCATGGTCATCACATGCTTTGGAAATCCATCTTGGTTTTACTATGGAGGAAACTAAAAATGGGTACATTACATCAGGAAGTTCTCCAAAAAGAATATAAATTATGGCATGATAGTGGTATTTTGGCAATAAGATCTAAGGGTGTTTTAGGTGGTCTTTGTACTCTCTAGGCATTCTAATTTCTCAGGCTTTTGGATCAATACTCCTCTCCTCATTGAGTGACAACGATATTCTTGCAACTTCCTTCTCAAAAGGTAAGTATTGTAGTCAATTTATATATATGTGTCAATTTCGGGAAAAATCATAGAGTCAAGCTTCTCTTTTGAAATTTGGAGACACAAAATATGACCTTGATTGTATTTTAGGTGTCGACATCAATACCACCTTATATTCATGGGAGAAAAAAGGAGGATCTATAGTTAGGGACCAATTTCAATAAAATATGGAGCATATGATCAAGAAATTAAACTTTCTTGATGTTAAGCCCACTTGGAACAAGTAAAAATGGAGCAATAAAAGAATGGGAATTTGCCATATCATTTCTTGTTTAGATCACTTTTTAGTGGTGATCTAGGTGGATGTTGGTGGTCACCCGCCTATTCCACTTGGGGCCCCACCATTTTCTCTTTCAGTTTTTTATTTTCGGCACAACTTACTATTTTTAGCAGTTTTTTCGGGTCCTGAACTTCCGGAGCCGTTTTGAGGCCCTAAACGACATTTTTTGGGAAAACCAGGAGAAACATGGGTCCATGGACTGATGTTGCTCGCTCAAAATTTGTAGCCCTCGGATATATATTTCTAACAAGGTATGGTTCGCATCAAACGGAGATCGTATGCAAAAGTTATGTCCTTGGGAAGTTGAAACACCAATTTACCGAAACAGGGCGCATAGTTTTGGCGCTTCATCTCCTAGGGTTAGGGTTTTGGATGTTTAGGGTTTTCCATTGTTTCTAAATAATAAATAGGCCCTTGAGCCTCATTGTAACTCATTTTAGAGGCCTGTAGCCACCACATCTCTTCTCAGAGATAGCTACCAGCGCCCTAGCTAGTTTATTTCCATTATGTTTGTAAGCAACTTTCAGTTCTTTGATATTAATGAAATGAAGTGTTATTTCCACTACATCTTTGTAATTATGGTTATATGTTTATTCTGTTGCGTTCCTGCATAAATCCGGATTAGTGTATCAAAACGGTCTGCTTTTTCTTGATCCTTCTTTGCATGTCCCCAACGAGGTCGAGGTATAAGGAGTTAGGTCTCGATTTGGTGGAACCTTTGCAAGATCAGCCTCGCAAACCCCGACGGATGCCCATGGAGGACAAAAAGAAAGACGAGGGAGCAGGATATCGGATCAAAATATTGCTCAAGGGGGCCCTTGAAAAACAAAGGAACGCGATGATGGATAACTTTGCCCAGATCCTTCAACGGCTGCCCACCGGCGGCACATCTGCATCTAGTAGCCACTCCGGAGGTGCGACTCCTTTTAAGGTACAAGTAATTTTTGACATTCCCATATTTGAGGGTCAAATAGATGCAGATGTCGTAGATAGATGGTTGAATCTATTAGAGGGATATTTCTCGGTTCATGAATTTTCCGACTGAGAAAAGATTATTTTTGCACTCCTCAAAGCTACCCCCCATGTCAAGGATTGGTGAAAACCTACTGTGAGAAAAAGGATGACACAAAACCCTCTTTGTTCTTGGTCGTACCCACTTGGAATTATTTCCGAGATACCATCAAGGAATAATACTATCCCATGGGGAGCTATGAGGACAAGTAGATACAATGGACCACGCTGCGACAACAAAGGGATCAAGATGTGCTCAAGCTGATGAATCTGTTCCATACCCTGCGCACAAAGTTGGGTATCAAAGATTCAGAGAAACATCTGGTGCTAAAGTATCACAGTTGTCTGCACATATACATTCAGGAGGAAATGGAGTTCCTCGACATCTCCTCGCCTTTTACGACATACCGGTATGCTGCCAAGATTGAGCAGAAATTCAAACAAAAGAAGCGAGACTTTGGATCTGCGAATCAAAAGCAAGGAAAAGGTGCTCCCAAACCACAGAACAAAGGACAGAGCCAAGGCATGGAATCTCAAGACAACCCATCGAAGCCACAAGCAAAGAACAACACTGCAAAGCCAAAGAAAGACACGAGAAAGTGGTGTGAGTTCCATAAGAGCTCCACTCACAACACAAGTAAGTGTCGGGCCAAGGAGTCACTGGTGGCCAGGATGAGGGCTTCTGATTCAGATGCATGCTTCGACTCTGAATCAGAACATGACAAGGGGAATGACAAAGGGAAAAATATTATTGATGCAGAGCCCAACGCCACTGTTGCCACTACGAAGATCCAGAAGGAGGAGCTAGAAGATCTAGAGGAGGAGGAACGTCTCTTCCACTCCCAGATGTGGGTAAAGGGCTCCCCGATATAGTTCATTGTCGATAATGGGAGCCAAAAGAACCTCATTTCAGCAGATGCCATGAAGCGGTTGGGCTTGCCGACCATAGCTCACCCACATCCATACACCATCGGGTGGCTTCACCAAGGACGAGATCTCCTTGTCAGCTAGCAGTGCCGCCTTCCTTATAGCATCAAGCCCTTCACGAATGAGGTATTATGTGACATTGCTCCTATGGATGTTTGTGATGTATTATTAGGAAAACCATACTTGTGGAAGCGTCATGTTGTGTATGAGTCTCGGCCTCGGGCTGTTATTGTTACTTTGGGAAATAAGTTGTACAAGATATCAGAGGTACCACCTCTTACGACTATCTCTTTGGTTACTGCAAAACAATGTAGTAAGCTCATTTCCCAAACTAGGAAATTTGTTTTCCTGATGATTCGCCCCCAGGGCAAGAAGAAGACTGTGGCCACGACCTCCAGACAGGGCTCCTCTACACGACAAAAACAAATGGACAAGGTTGTGGAGGAGTACGGGGACATCTTCACCTCACCCACAGGGGTTCCTCTGCACTGTCAGGTCAAGCACCCGATTGATCTGACCCCAGTTGCGCCACTACCCAATGGAATGATCTATCGGTGCTTTGTTATGGAGAACGATGAAATCAAAAGGCAGATTCATGAGCTTTTGTAGAAAGGTCACATCCGACCAAGTTCATCGCCCTGTGGGAGCCCGATCGTGTTGGTATAGAAGAAGGATGGGACATGGAGACTCTGTATTGACTATTGGGCACTAAACAAGATCACTGTCGGGAATAGGTACCTAATCCCATGGATTGATGACCTTCTAGACCAACTCAAAGGGGAAAAATATTTTAGCAAGATCGACTTGAAGTCTGGGTATCACCAGGTACCAATTGAACCCTCCGATGTGTGGAAGACTGCCTTCAAAGCCAAGGAAGGCCTTTTCGAATGGTTGTTCATGCCTCTCGGGTTGAAAAATGTTCCTACAACCTTCATGAGGTTAATGGAAGGAAAAAAGGCTACATTTTGGAGAAGGAAACAATCATCCACACAGACCACCGACCCCTGTAGTTTATACAGACACAATGGAAGTTGCAGAATGATCGCCATCAGAAGTGGTCCACATATCTGCAACAGTTTCATTTGAACATCAAGTACAAGAAGGGTAGCACCAATCATGTTGCAGACTGCCTCAGCCGACCACCAATCGTGGCGCTCACCACTGTGCTCAACTCTTGTGGGCACGAGACTTCTGATTGGCCGCTTCTCTATGAGAGTGACCCAGAATTCGGCCAAACTTACAAGGCACTCTTGGGGGGTACGCAAGTTCCAAATTTTCACCTCCAAGATGCACTCTTATGTCACATGGGACACCTTTGTGTTCCTTCAAGCGAGCGTGCCAAGATGATATGGGAAGCACACTACAGTCGAGTCGCTGGGCATTTCGGGGTCGAGAAAACAGTAGCAATCCTGCAGAAGTATTTCTATTGGCCGAACCTTCGAAAGGATGTCGGGAAGCACATCAGATCCTGCACTTCTTGTGCCATTGCCAAACCGACCATCAAGAAGCAAGGCCTATATACTCCGCTACCTACCCCTAGTCGACCTTGGGAATCCATCTCCATGGATTACATGTCGGGCCTGCCTTCTACTAAGCATGGAAATGACTGTGTTTTCGTGGTCGTCGACAGATTCTCAAAGATGGCCATTCTGGCAGCTTGCAAGAAGAATATCACAGCAGAAGCCACAGCTAAAATCTTCTTTGAATGAGTGTGGGTGCACTTTGGGATCCCACAGTCTATCATATCAGATCGGGATAGAAGGTTCCTCAGCACATTTTGGTCCAACCTCTGGTCAATGTTGGACACCAAGCTCACCAAGTCCACAACTTTCCATCCCCAAATAGATGGCTAGACAGAGGTCATCAACAGAATGATTGTACACATTCTGCGCATGTACAATTCAAAGCATCCACGCACATGGGACGAGAGCCTCCCCTATGTACAACAGAGTTATAATCGGACTCTCCACAGCTCAATCGGCCACAACTCCTTTCAGGTGGGATTGGGATTCTAGCCACTATGTCCCATTGACGTAGCCATGCCATTTGTTGCTACTCAGGCCGATTCGGCTCATGTCCAGTCTGAAGTTGACAAAGCAAGTAGCTTCATTGAGTGCATTCAACACATCTGCGAACATGTTCATGACATATTGGACAGAGCCAATGCTAAGTACAAGCAACGCCATGATCAACATCGGGTGCCACACAACTTCCAGGTTGGTGACAAAGTGTGGTTACATTTGCAGAAGGAGCGCCTCACTAGACCCCACCGCAAGCTTCTCTCGCTCCGACACGGACCGTACGAAATCACCAAGGCTGTAGGGAACAATGCATTCGAGCTTATTATTCCACCATTCCTTGGTCTGCACCCAGTATTCAATGTGAACTGCCTTCGTCCTTACTTCCCACCTCTAATGGAAACCTCTGACATTGCAGAACAACTCACACCAACAAAGTTAAACCAAGACTGCATGGAACATGCCACCACATATTGTATCATGGACATGCAAATCAAGAACAATCACCAACAGAAGATCCAATTGTATTCGGTTTTCAAAGCTAGCCAACTCCTGCACCAAGGAAAGTGGTTCACCAGGGACCAAGTTCAGCAGAAGTTTCCTCATCTCATGGAGGAAATTAACGCAATGGGGACCATTGCTTCCTAAGGGGGGAGGAATGATCCAGGTGGATATTGGTGGTCACCCACCTATTCCACTTGGGACCCCACTATTGTCTCTTTCAATTTTTTAGTTTCGGCACAACTTACTATTTTTAGCAGTTTTTTCGGGTCCTGAACTTCCAGAGCCGTTTTGAGGCCCTAAATGACGTTTTTTGGGAAAACTGAAAGCAAAATGGGTCCATGGATTGATGTTGCTCACTCAAAATTTGTATTCCTTGGATAGATCTTTCTAACAAGGTATGGGTCGTGTCAAACAGAGATCGTATGCCAAAGTTACGTCCCCAGGAAGTTGAAACACCAATTTACCCAAATGGGGCCCATAGTTTTGGCGCTTCATCTCCTAGGGTTAGGGTTTTCCATTGTTTCTAAATAATAAATAGGCCCTTGAGCCTCATTTTAACTCAGTTCAGAGGCCTGTAGCCACCACATCTCTTCTCAGAGATAGCTACCAGCGCCCTAGCTAGTTTATTTCCATTATGTCTGTAAGCAAATTTTAGTTCTTTGATATTAATGAAATGAAGTGTTATTTCCGCTGCATCTTTGTAATTATGGTTATATGTTTATTCTGTTTCATTCCTGCATAAATCCAGATCAAGTGGCCTATTAATTTCTGGCCCAATACTTTTTGTTTAATTTCAAAATTCTTCCTTGGTTCAACTTGGTTCATAGACCCATCTCATTGGAAATCATTGAGAGTTGTAGAAAATATCTAACACAGCTCTGATACCATGTAGAAATTATATAGAAACTATATACCAATGGATTCAATCTGACCATGTAATGTACTAAAACAAGATATCAAATACTTCTACAATATTTGCGGGATATAAAACGTGATCGCTCAATCACATACAAGTAAGAGAAAGAAATAATAAATCACACAACACAAGATGTATCTAGGGAAAGAACCTACTCAAAAACCCTATCTCATATATTGTACATAGTCAAAGAATCATGAAACAATACAACACTTTCTCACACCGAGAAAATCCTGCACTATACCGATCGTCTCACCCTCATCCTGCTCAAAACTGACTAGCAATTCTCAGGAAAAATTGACCAACACTTAGCCAATTATCAGCCCCTGCTTAGCCCAGCCTTGCTCACACAATCCCTAGCACTACAAGGAAAATACCCTCTAGCGGATGTTTTTGAGGAACCCCATAGAAAAATACCCCATACATCCGTTTCTAGCGGAGGTTACTAGAGGAGGTTGGCGGGCGGAGGGTTTTGAGGATGTTTTCCTCTTGGTGCGCTTATCATTACATGTTGCCTCGGTGCTATGGAACCAAGAAAACACCAGTGCAGACCAAAAAATTGGCACACCAGACACCATGCACTCCATACACACCCGCCTGGTGTGTATTATTATTCTATAGCACTGGTGTGTCACAATTCTTCCACGCCGATGCATTATAAAACACCGTGCCAACACTAAAACCACCGTGCGGTAGAAAGAAACCACGCCGGTGCATCATAATACATCGCTCCAAAACACAAACCGACTGGTTCGTTTGTAAGAAACAGAACCGGTGCGCCTATAAAACACGCGCACCGGTAAAGGGTTAAATTAAAAAAAAAAATTATGGCAAAAAAACCCGGATTTTTTAGTTTTCCAGTGCTTCTGAGCTTGCAATTACCGGTGCGTGCCCTACCATAGAACGCACCGATGCGTATGAAACATTGGCACATCGGAAAAATTGCGCGATGTACACACCTCCAGGGCATCCTATTACTGTAACGCATAGGTGCGCCTATAAACCGCATGCACTGGAATAACGTTACATAAAAAAAAAAATTAAGGCCAAAAAACTGGTGCTTTACGACTATTCTGCACCAGTGCTTTACAAATATTCTGCCCTGGTGCATCATCAAAAATTTGCGCCAAAACTGAAACATCCCAGTGCAATGTTAGGGAACTGCCCCGGTGCATTATAAACAACATGCCAAATTTGACACAGCCTGGTGCGATTGTAGGTAAGCGTACCGGTGTGCCTATAAAACCCCGCGCACCAGAATAGGGTTAAATAAAAAAAAATTACGACCAAAAAACCTCATTTTTGACTTTCATCAGTGCTATAGAGCTTTCAAGCACCGGTGCCATTTCCCCTTGTTTGAGCTGCCCTGACATCGGTGCTCTCATTGCACCAATTGCACGCACTGCTGCTCTGCATTGGCCACCAATCTCTAGCTTTCATTTTGAAAAACGGTGGGAAAATTTTCTTTTGCAAAGTTTACAGCCAATATGCCTCCTCGACGGTGAAATGTACAGGTATTTTTCTAGTTTTTCCATAATTAAGCCTTTTAGCGAATTAGAAATCGAAATAACCTTAAAAATAACAATTAAAAAAGAAAAAAAAAATTTGTCGCACGGTGCACCGGAGCTGTTCGGCTCACATCGGATAGCGGTGCTGCCTGTAAAATTTATAGGCCACATCGCCACCGGTGCTAATGGTATCCGCACCATTTCTGGGGAAGTACCGAAAGGCGCCCCGAATAATTTTAAAATAAAAAAATAAAATAAAAGGTGGTGCACTCATTTATCCAGGTACACCGTTGACCATGGGAATCACAGTGCGGTGCATTGACGGAATTATCCGCTCCGATGTATGTCAACGCACCGCATTCTGGATTCCGAGAGGGTCAACGGTGCAGCCGGGTAAAAGACCGCACTGTCGACTATGTAATTGTTATTAAGTCGGTGCGCTGACACGACTATACATGCCGGGGTGTATATTTCAGTCAGCGCACCACTATTATGAACTTTGATAAAGTTAACGGTGCTTGAAAAATAGACAGCTACATCGAGGCTAGTGGATTGTATTTCATTAGGGGCACCGAGACCGGTGCGCTACATTCTTAAGATGCACCGCGATTGGTGCATGACTGTTTTTATGGCGCACCGACTTGTCTGTTTGTTTTTTTTTTCAAAAAAATATATATATGTATATTCCTAAATACATGTCTGTTTTATAAAAAAAAAATATTTAATATGGCAATGATTCAGAGAGAAGAGGAGGAACAATAGAAACAACAGGCTGAACAGTACAACATGATTTGCCAATGGGAGGCCCGAGAGAGGGATAAATATGCATACCCTCACCCTATTATAGAAGATACCCAGGGGATCCTTAGGCAGGTAAGTCTCATCAAGTTCTATGAGGAGGATACTTCCCTAAAGGCCCATAGTGTGTTTTTGAGATATCTTATTTGCAGGTGGAATGCCCACCGACAGGCTTTCCAGGTTGGTCCTGACCAGTGGTACACACCCACTGAGGAGGATATTTATTTTATTACAGGAATATCGAGGAGGGGTGGATTTTCCCTCAATCCTAGACGTGCCAGCTGGTTGTGTAGTAGGGAGTCAGTTAGTTTACTCCCAGAGATACATTGGAGCACATGTACTGTCTCCTTCAGAGTTTCAGGTACCTGGAGTTCAATTACATATAGGTGCTTTTGGTAGACAGGACGTGTAGTGCCTCTCCCTTATCATTTCGACCATTTAGCACAACACCAGTGACGGGAAACACATTAGTTGCTCGCTTTTATATTATGTTGATTCTTTAGTACAACAGCCACAACTTGTCAGGTGGTCTACCATTTTTTTGTGGTAGTTTTTTACAGCCTTAGATATATGTCATGCTCATGCACAATGGAGGGTCAACTTCCCTTTTGCTTTAGAGCTATTTTGTTTATTTTTTGAGAGGTTTCTAGAGATGAGACCTAATTTTGTTCGACAGCCTCGCAGGCTGATGTTTGAGGCCTGGATGCACATGTGGGGGCAAATGATGCCCAAGAGGGGAGACACTTTGTTTCCAGTGAGGATATCACATGATTCACTGGACATACTAGCCAGTGTTGACGGGTTGCATCCCTTCATTATGGTCCCATGTCCTTACGCTGGCTTAGATTGGCGAGGGTGTCCCAACATCCTCTTCACAACTGATGAGCCGCTAGATGATAGAGGTAATATTACTGTTTTATTTGTATTTATTCTAACATGTTCATTAACTTGTTTTTATTAAATTGTGTAATGAAATTGTCTAATTATTGTTGTGTACTTGTATATATTTTGCATACATTGGCTCTTTTGATGGCGAGGAGATGTCGGGTCCACTACGTGATCTAGGTGTGGATCCCGACGATGACGATTAGGACATGGCTGATGCCGAGGACGATCATGATGAGGATGAGGCCAGTGCAGCAGAGAGACATGCTCCTACTCATGGTGCACCGGTGCCGCCTTTTGCTAGGCGTGGTCGACCTGAGACTAGATATAGGATAGAGTTGGCCACCAAACTCTATGCATTGATTGTTGATGCGGGCATCAGGCCTGCTCATTATAGAGACATACAGGCCGATGATAGCCTGTTACGGATGTGGAGAGGCATGCCGCGTAACATGTACGACCTGATGCGACATGTTGTAGGAGCTACGACAGCTGTTACGCAACTAAGGAGGACTGTCCGTAGCTATAGGCGTAGTCGAGCTGTGACGCGCTTGATGAGCATGAGGCTCCACTGGCAACATCTGACAGTCATCATGGAGATGAGGCTGGACCATCGACCATGTCCAGTCATAAGCCTGCAGCTGCATCCATCAGTACTAGTCATGATCATGAGTAGGCTGGACCATCGATCGCCGAGGCTACACCATTGACTGAGCAGGCCTCCACTAATACTGCTCATATTGATGTTGTTCTACCACCAACGGATGCATCCATCAGTACTAGTGATCATGATCATGAGCAGACTCGACCATCGACTGTTGAGGCTGCACCCAGATTTACTAAGCAGAAATCCACTTGTACTGCTATTGTTGTTGTTATACTACCACCAACGCCTCATCCATGACATTTATATTACAGTTGTATATTTTTAACATTATTCAGTTATATATATATACATATAGGTATGGTCCATGTATTTTATGTTCATGTTGCAGTTATACTTAATTTTCATGTTGGTGCATCATGATGTGGCACATATTGTTAGGTCATGTTAGATATGTTCATTTAATGTTTAGCTTGCAGATATATGTGTATATGTGATAGCATGAGTTATTTGACATATTGATATGTATATTTGATGATGTTTCATCTGATTTTACAAAGGTCTTGGTTTGGGTTTAAAAAAATTTCTTCAAAGTTTGGATTTAAGAGCATTTCTTGGAAGCAGACTGATTTTGCAAATAATTGTTTTGGGTTTAAAGAATTTTCTTGGAGGAATTTTCTTGGAGGCGGCTTGATTTTGCAAAAAATTGTTTTGGAATTAAGGAATTTTCTTGGACGTACATTCAAAGGACATTTCTTGGAGGTATGTACGTGTTTTGAGTTGAAGTAAATATTTTGAGCTTTGTTTCATTTTTATAAGACATTTTTTCTTGAATTTTTTAAAGTAAGTGTTTTGGATTGGAGTATGTATTTTTTGCAAAAAATTTAAAATGAATTTTTTTAAATTAAATCTTTTGTGATGTTTTTTCTAATTGAGTTATTGTCTAATTTTTTTAAGGATTTTTTTTGAACTTCATACCCTATTATCATGGGAAATTGAAGGACTTGTGCGAGAAAATATGATCGAAAAAGAGACCCTGAGGAACGTAGAGAAGAGACGAGACAATCTCGCAAAAGAAAGTTAGAAGCCCTCTCAAATATTGAAGAGGAAAATCAACCTCAAACAGAAATTGAAGCAGGTATGTAAATGTAAATATTATGATCTATTGATATATTTAAAATTTTCCTAATGTAAAATGTGAAGCTTAATTTTTATTTGATGAACTAATTTGAAAAATATTTTGTTTAATGTAAACAGACAGAGATATTCCTCAAAACATTGATGATGAGATACAAAATTTTGAAAGAGAAACTGAAAGAGATATTGAACCAATGATTGAATATGGTGAAAGTATTGAAATAAATCCAAATAAAGAAATGGAATCACAAGGTATGTATATATATATATATATATATATATTAAACACATGCACATATTATTGAAATTATAGATATATTTATTAATTTAGTTATTTATTGAATATGTACTATTTTTTCGAATATGTACAGATGAAATCACTATCGATAATGAGATGTTAGAAAATGTTGACACTCACACATATGGAGATAAAAAACCTGACCATATTATACGATATCGTGTTAACTGCATTTTTGAAAATTATTTCTTAAATAAGCGGGTGACAGTTCAGGCTCAAATGTTGAAAGGTCTCCTATCATTAAAGAAATTAAAAGAAGCTACGACACTATTGGGTATTCGAAAATCAACCAAAGATAAAAAAATGAAGGAAGATGTGATAAAAAATATGAGTAGTGCTATAAAGTCAATTAAGAGATCTAGAGAGAAAGATGTTTCAATTGTACGTAGAGGAATACAGATGGAAATGGTTTCATCAAGTACTCAAGAGAATCATTTGGTAACATCTATGGCACGAGCACTGGGAACCTCGCGAAAAAATTTGCACAAACATCAGAAATTTCGGCTGCAAATAGATGTAAATGATGAACTTGCTTGTTGGAGAGCTATTTGTAGGCAACCATACAAAGATAGACTTGGAGAAAATGTTAAAAAAATAATATATGAATATTGGAAGAACAATTCGTGTGTTTCGCCAACTACAAGGCATGTGATGCGAAGAAGAATAGCACGAAATCAGTACGAAGAACATGAAAAATATTTCTTGGAAACCACTCAGATAGAGTTATTCAACAAGTTCAAAGAAGAGAATCGTCAAATTCATGTTTCACTTAGTGCTTTTGTTCAACAAAAACCATGGTATGTAAAACCTATCACCATACGCGACACTTGTTGTTGCCGTTATCATGTGGAATTTGAGTTATATTATGACACATTTCTTGATTTCGGTAGAACATTATGGAAGGATTCACCTCCTCCTTCCACTATCCGTGAATTCATATCTCAAATTCTATGTGAAAGAGAAAGCGATGAACTATTTTACAAAAAGAAATGTGTTGGTGGTAAAAAATGCGATGATTATGGAAATTTGACTAAATTTCAAAACAAATATCGTATTGATATAAATGATCAATCATTTTCCAACATGAAAGTGAAATGGAAGAGATATGAATATATCAATACATCGATTCAAGGTGCAGATAGTGTTAAAAGAATCGAATTACGAGAAGACAAAATTTTTCTGATAGACTTTTTGAGAAAGTTTGAAGCAGAAATTTACAAATACACCAAGCATTCCCATAGAGCTCGATGGCAAGACTTGCAATTCAAAAAATCTCGTGAAGTTTTTCCACTAGGGACCATTTTGTCAGTGATTGATTTTGCAGAAAACTACACATTTGTTCCACAAAAAGAAATTCAGAGTGAATACTATCATTCTGACCAAGTCTCCATGCTCGTCCATATTCTATATAGACATGCTGAACAAAATGTCGATCATATAGAAAGCACGAGTGAAAATCGACATATCATTAAAGAATATCACTTTTATATTAGTGACGATCGTACACATGATACATGTTTTGTACAACATTGTTTTGGAAAAAATTATGATTCCTTGAAAAATCGTGGAATAACATTCAATGAACATTGGATATGGTCAGACGGATGCGCAGGTCAAATCAAATATGCGCGATCATTCTTTTGGTTGTGTTGTCTTCATAAGAAAACCCGCATTAAACATTGTTGGAATTTCTTTGAGATTGGCCATGGAAAATGAGAACATGACGGTGCAGGAGCATGCATAAAATGAGCACTTCGAAGATATCAAATGAACCACTCTGCAAGCCGACTTGTGAAAGCTAAAGAAGTTGTTCAATGGTGCATCTCTGCTCTAAGCCATGAGACTAACCCATCAAGGGAAGTGCGAAGGTACATTCAATTTAATTTATATTGGAAATATAATTTTAAACATTGTACATTTATCATGCAATGATTATCTTTGATTGTATTTTGATATCATATTTACAAATTCTTCTTCTAATTTTCCATATAAAGGTTTTTCTGGCATATTGGGATCGAAGATGTAGATAGATCAATTGGAAGTGACGTTGAAACAATAAAGGGACTCGAAAATTGCATTAAATTCAAACAAAGTCGTCCAGAAATGTGTTTGCATTGGATAAAAGAAAATATTCTTGTTTTTTTGATGTTTGCATAGACAACACAAAATCTAATGATGTTTGTGAAAAAAAAATGTATGTGAACGATTGGAAACATACAGAGCTAAATACAAAGGGAAAAATGTCTGTTGCAATTTTTGAAGAAATGAAATCAGAGGAAACTACAATATCATCCGATGGTGATCGAGTTTCTGATCTTGTTAGAGAAGGTAACATTGGAATTACTTTCTAATGATTTAAAGATCTAGAAATAAATTTAAATATGTATAATTTTGTTAAGTTTATTTTATTGTGCAGGAGATGTTTTTGCTGTAATTGCACCTATTGACAATGATGAAAATGTGAAGTATTATTTGATGTGTTGCACTGAACGAAAAATGAAATTATTACAAAATATAATGATCATGGATTTCAATATGACAGAGGGTCTATTATACTGAAAGGTTATTTTTTCAGACAAACTCATCAAAGTGGAGACTTTGTTTACTTTGAAGACTATGAACCTGATTCCATAAGTTGTCAAAAAAGTCACTTGGTGTGTGCAGCACACATAAATTTGATAGAAGTTCAATCAAAGAAAAAATCGAAAATTAAGAGATGGAAAATGTCAAAATCCGATCATGAATGGATTATTGAAGATGGAATTCCATTAAAAATTTTTTGATTGAATTTTCCAACAATTTATTCTCTTTGGATTAAATATGTTTTATAACTTCCAGTACTCAACTAAAAATTGAGCTGCTTATGTTATTTGTGCAAGTGTTTGCACATGTACAAATTGTTTTGGTACAAGCACGTGCTCTAGTATCAACTGAAAGTAGCTTTTCTATACATGTGCATTGATGAAAAATGTTATATATATATATATATATATATATATATATATATGTTCTAGAATGAAATTAATTGTTCTAGTTTTACTATGTGCATTGATGAAAAATTATTTACGTACTCAATATATATGTTCTGAATGCAATTAACTGGAACTAGTTTTTCTATGTGCATTGATGAAAAACTAGTTGGATTTTTTGGTAAAAAGTATGGACACAATGTAAATAAATCATTTGCAGTATAGTTTTGTACGAAGATTCCTTTCAGACAAGAGACTCGGAGCACTTCTCTGACTTTTGGTGGGATTTGACCCACATCTCTATTCCTGATTGAAAATCTAGTACACAATTTGTTTGTCCAATGGTCAAATATGTTCAATGTGCATTGATGAAAAATGTTACTTGTATTGGATAGATATGTTCTAGAATGCAATTAATTGTTCCAAGTAGTTTTTCTATGTGCATTGATGAAAAACTAGTTGGATTTTCTGGTAAAAAGTTTCCATAATGTAAATAAATCAACAAGGCTACCTATTTGAATGCATTAACGACATTGACCCAAATTCAAAAAACATATATATGTACTAGACTTATATTTCCAATCAAAATTAAAGGGATAATTTGTACATATATCTACTTCTTTAAACTCTTTTTTCAATTAGAGCTCAATTGATACATGGTTAGTTGCATTGAAAAGCTATGTTCTTCCTATTGGAAAATTTTTCATTCAAACAAGACTACATGTAGAGATCAAAAGCAATCTTAAAATTCCAAATGTACTTCAACCATCCAAAAGGGATTTGTGCAACATTACTTGACATGCCATGCCAATTATAGTGAACAACTATCCAATAGAAACATTTAACATTATATACCACATGTGCCAAATGTAGATTGAAACCATCCAAAACTTTAAAATTTTAAAAATTTTTGATAATATATCGTGCAACATTAAAACATTAAACATTTAAAACATTAAATATCACATGCAAAATGTAGATTGAAACTATTCAAAACTTGAGTTTTAAAAACTTTTTGATTATATATATCGTGCAACGTTACTTCACATGCCATGCCAATTATTTTTCAACTAGATCCAATAGAAACATTTAAAATTATATACCACATGTGCCAAATGTAGATTGAAACCACCCAAAACTTAAGTTTTAAAAACCTTTTGATTATATATCATGAAACATTAAAACATTAAACATTTAAAGTTCATTAAATATCACAAGTGAAATGTAGATTGAAACCATCCAAAACTTGAGTTTTAAAAACTTCACATGCCATGCCAATTATAATTCAACTATCCAATAAAAACATTTAACATTAAATATCACATTCCAAATGTAGATTGAAACCATCCAAAACTTTTAACTTTTAATTTAACAAAAAAATATAGATCACAACATTACTTCACATGCCAAATGTACTCCAAGCATCCAAAACTTAAATTTTAAAAACAAAACAAATTATACCACATGTCATTACATAACATGCCAAATGTAGTTCAAATGACAACATTAATTTATAGATGACAACATTACTTCACATTCACATGCCAAAAGTACTAAAACCATCCAAAAATTAAATAAAACAAATTATATTAACAATGTAATAAAATACATCCAAAAATTGTAGATCTCACAAGTATCAAACTGTATCAAGTTTAACAAATTTTAAGACCATCTAAATCTTGAAATCAAATCTACAAATCATGTCCATCAAATAGAGACGGATCTAGCGTCTTTCCTATCAGGGTCTCAATCCGCACCCTATCATGTGAAGCATCATGGGAAACCTACATACACAATGCACATGTACTTGAACATTAAAATTTGATGTTTTAAAAATAAATGAGAATATATATATATCTAGAACTTTATGTAAAAAACAAAATATAACAAAAAAATCATGCAATACCTCATGAGGTTCCCTCTCCATTTGATGAACAAGTTCTGCCCCCATAGAAACATATGCAGCAGTAAACTGTACAATATACATGTACAGTTATATATATATATATATATATATATTAAAAACTTTCAAATGAAAATGCACGTGTACATATATAAACTTATTTTCAATAATATTAAAAAAAGGAACTAAAGGCAACTTGTTCAAATGTTGTGGATGTTCCTATCTCCATCGCTAGAGTCCGCGGATTAAAGAAATCTTCTATAGGAACCTAAATTCAAAATTTTTTAAATAACTCAAAATATAGATCTCTCTCTCTCTCTCTCTCTCTCTCTCTCTCTCTCTCTCTCTCTATATATATATATATATATATATCTCAATTTTTAATGGAACTTTTTGAGGTGGAATATATATATATATATATATATATATATAACTTTTAAACATAAATTTTAAACTTGTGAAAAATTGTCCATACTTGTGGCTCATCTCCCAAGGAAGTAGAAGGTACATCTCCCAAGGAAGAAGAAGGTACCGCCATCCCAAAAACATCAGACGGAATCGGTATTTGTTAAAACATTTTATCAAATTATATATATACATACATGTACATGTGTGCACAATTATTTATTTTAAAGTCACTTAAAAAACACTAACATTTGCCAACATATCTTGATGGTCAGACCCATCTGCATTGTTTGAACCAGAGGTCCCGAACGTGATATTAACATTTTCGTCATGCATCATGTGTGAGAATTGCAAATGGTGTTTTAACATATAATCATACATTTTTGTTAGATTAATGTACATACAAATAAATGTATACATGTACATACACATGTATTTATTACAAATTGTACACATGTATATGTATGTTAAAATAATTTCAAACCCTAAGGTCACTAACACATACCGTTCCGGTGCCCTCTTCCTCATGAAAAATTAGGTCTTGCAAACCATTGCGACAATTTTTTGCATATATTCGGAGATCTTCAACATTCATGTTGTCAATCTCCTCATCTGTACAATACAAAAAATTGGCACGTGCATTTTCACGTGCTCTTTGTCGATTTAAACAAACATCGACTCCACCCAATCCGCTATAAACATTGTCGATCATAACATCCCTTGCTTCTCAACTTATTTGAGAAGTCACATCCATCTCTGACTGCAGATTTTGGACCCGAAACGGTCGACTCACCAATGGCAGCTCAGGGCGAGGCAACTCCACTTCTCGCTTAGCGCCCTTACGGTCATATAATCGACCTTTCCCCGGGCCAAAAAATTCTGAAGGAAGGTCATTGTATTTGGGTTTCATACCCAAAAAAAATTATGCATAAAACATTTGTGCAAAATAAACAGGAACCTCATCGTTCCATGGGAGCCTTCCATAGGCCGCAAGGTGCCTATCATACAAATAACGAGCTATGTCTAGGTGCTTGAAATACTGCACCTTCAACATTTTTCTTTTTGGCCCTTCCTTGTAATTAAACATTGACTTGGCCACTTCTTTTGTAACTTTTTGTTTTACATCCTCCCATTTATCTGGACCCATTACTGTTTCTTTTCTCTTTCTCATCACTTCTACAAATGTATCAGTCGTTGGCCCAAGATTTCTGTACACATTTACAATTTCGCCCAATGAATGTGTAACTATTTCAAGGCTTTGTCGACTCTCAGCAGGTAGAGACGAAGCCATGAGATCTCTTTGCAACTTTGCATAAAGTCTTTCACAACTTTGTAAGGTGCTTTGCGCCATGTTGGTTTCCCATGGTATATCAGTAATCTCGGCCGGATAAGTTGTGCTGGGTAGACAACCTTCTTCTTGAATGTAGCAGGCTACCCTGCGTCTATTTTGACCACTAGTTGGAACATTTTCGGCCTTTGCATTAATATATATATAATTTTGTATATTAGAAAAAACACATGTAAAAAAAGTTGTACAAATTTAATGAAAAAAATATTGAAATTGATGGCAACCTTGACGTTGTTAATTAGCATATTCTCCAACATGACCTTGCTGAGAACCAGACCCAGAATGACCCTGCTGAGAACCAGACCCAAAATGACCCTATTGAGAACCAGTAGCCGTTGATTGGCCTTCGGGGAAATAAATATCACCCCCTTCACGCAACCTTCTACCACTCATTGATGGCCCTCTAGGTGGATTTGAACCACCAACAACCTCTCGAGACAAGGGAGAAGATTCATAAATAAATACGAATTTATAATCAATTAAAAAATACATTCATGTGTACATATAAATACATATACATATTCATTGATTAAATTGCGTGAACCATACCACGACTAGTTGAACCATGGGCACGCTCCATGGATGGAGTAGAAACCCTTCTCCTCTTACCTCCTAAAAATTAAAAAATGAAACTTATTAACAACTAATTTAACTCACAAAGTTAATAAAAAATAAATTCCATATGTACACACATGTATGGATATTTAAGATTATATTTAAATACCGTGAACATCCCCCGATCCCTGAACCTCCATATGGGATTCGGCTGATCTTCGTCGTTCATCCTCCATGATATATATATCTATTGGTGGACATTTACACAAAATAGATTTCAGAAAATCAATTTGTAATTTAGTGTACACAAATTATGTAGAACACAAATTTCAAAGCAATAATTGATGTGTGAAACTCAATTTAATCGAAAAAGAAATTATAAAAATGATAAGTTCACCAAATTGCGCTTTACATGGTGGGAGCACACTTGGTATAAAATTTACCACTTATACACTTTAGTTTGTGGGAGAAATGACACATGTACATAGTTTACCTTAAATTTGTTGTGTTTTATGGATATTAAAATGAAGAAATTCTATTTAGATCCATTCCAAAGATTGACTGTAGGGGAATTTACTAGATATGTCACCTTTCATAAAAGATGAGATCCAGAGGCTACCTGGCCCTTTACAGACTCTGCCTATAGAACTTGTAGAAGTAAACACTAGAGGCATTAACAATATCAAAGAACGTTTTCATGCTCAGACATGGGAATGTGTCTCTTTCCCTACACAGAAAAATATTTCAAGGTAGTTAATCTTCATAGACATGTCATCAAGCAGGTCAATGTGATCATCCCCAACTTACTTTTCATGAAATTAGGCTTGGAATCCTCTACAACTTGGTGGATGGAGTTGAATGGGAATTAGGTCAAGGCCTTTACAAAATACATGCTAGTGAATAACACTTACTAGGTTATGCCAACAAATAAAGTGGGAGAAATGTTTTCTCCTCGAGGTTATCCAATTGGGTGTGTAATGCCAACTTCACCCATTTCCTAACATGTTTCTCTCTTAGGTTACAAAGTGTCTTAGGCCATTAACTTCCATAGACCTCAATAGATTATTAGAGATGGAATTCTATTTCTCAAGTGTGTAAGAGAAGAAATACTTCTTGTTTAGATTTTAACAATGGCTAAGATGGTCAAATTTTTATTTCGGAAAACAAATAAACTGCATATGCAAGACTTCATTATTTAGATGCAATTTTTTTTTCAAATGCAAAATTTAGTAGGATGTGCAATATCTATGCCAATTGCAAGAATATTTAGGGGATCTGTTTGCACTATGAGCAGGAAACAATTTATTGGTTCTCATACTCCCGAGCTGCTTTCTCTATGGAATCACAAAATTCTAGTAGAAGGCCAAATCATTAATCTAATTTTGTTGATTGCTAAAGGCGAGAATCACCATAGCTAGTCCATGTAGTCCTCCACCACTACCCCAGATTGATAAGTTGTTAACAATTTTCCTCATTATTTCAAAGAATAAGAAGCCAACCAAATATTTTTATCATGTTAATGATGTTTGAATTTACATTATCACAATTTTTTAGGGAAATAATAATGGTTGTGGTCCATTCCTAAAGACAAATAATACCTACCCCTTTAATTGCAAGTTTCATCCTGATAGTTAGTGAATTGTTTGGAAATCTATGAAAACTGCTTTTGTGCCTTTATGGAAAGAATTTTGGTTTTTCCCCCTCTTATTTCAAGCAGATTTAAAGAAATGTTGCTTCTAAAATTTATGTCCATGTGTCAATTTTGATAGGCTTTATGTTGTTGGGCAACTTTTTATAGATACAAGGGATTTTCACATGACTTTTTTCAATCGTTGAGACTTCTCAATTGGGAACCATTTTGTGTGACATTACTAACATGTAATATATTTTATTGATAGTTAAAGGAAGCATTTTATATTGAAAATGAATTAGAAAAAAAACTTTCAACATTGAAACTAGGATTCATCATGTTCAAAAATTCTTCCATAGAACATCCATCGCATTAGAACTATAGAAATGAATAGGAAAAAAACTATGGTAGGACATGATGTCATGATCCTCATGATGATTGAACACTGAAATTGATGCACACTAACTACCCATTACTAACAATATTCATGATGTTAAGCACAAAATGTGTACAGTATTATGCCAGATGTCATCTATTATCCAGGTAGCAACTCAATGGCACAAATTATTTCCTATCTTGTGGACTTTTAGTTTGATCTTATTCAAAACCTTATTAGTTATATATTTTTCAATTTCCCGTTGATTCCTTGAATTTTTTCTCCTACCATCTCCCTCTCTCACTCCCCAAATTATTGTCATCAAACATGCCCCATTGAGGATCTGGAGCAATTTTTGCACCATACTTAGAACTGTCATTGCTGCTAATTGAAATTGGAGAGTCATGTATACTATATTGCTTGCTTAAGTGGCTCTTACTTGGACAATATCCTGAGATGAGTTTGACATGATGGTCATATGAGGCTGGAAGCTACTTGGTGTAATTTTCCTTAAATCTTGAAAAAAACAGAGCAAAAATGTCAATTTCGATCATTTTTTATTAAAAACACGCATACGGCGAGATGTTATTGATACAAATTAAAATAAATCGCTCATAAACACAGAAGCCAAACTAGACAAAACACGGCGGAAGAAAAAGCGGAAAGCCTCATGGCTTCTCCTCATGTAATCTCACTTCTTAAAAAAATTTTATTTGGTACTGAATGTTCAGATGATAAATTGTAGTCTCTTTTAGTTGAGTTAATTATCACAAAACCATTAGATAGGAGTTCTAAACAAACTCCATCTTTTTGAGGAACTTCTATAACCCAAGAGTTAGGAATATTTAATTAATTATTTTGGATTTATTATTTTTATTTTAGAGAGGCTAACATTCCCCCCTTCAATGACAAATCCAAAATAAAAACAAGGAACCATCTTCCAAGTTCTCATGTTGATCCTCAAAAAACATTGCTTGAAAAACCGCCAAAGCTAGATGCTGAAAAACTGCAATCTGAAGAGACCATGAGTCAGCTGTATGTCTGATTCATGTCTGAATTTCGCTTGACAACTCCATCAAGTGCCAAGTTGCAAAAGGATCTATCTGTCCTTTGCATGAAAGCAACATCCTTTGTCCACTGACAAAATTTGTTCAAAGCCCATTGGCTGATGATGTCAAAAACAACTCACTGTTGCTTTTGTTGTGCTGAAAAATTGTTCCTTTGTTTAAATGTTTGTCGGCCTTGCTTCAGAAACTTGTGTAAATGCTGCAACAGACTTTATTTGATACCCCTTTAGCATTTGTTCAGTGTAACAGTATAAGTTATGGGACTTTAGTCAGCATTTAAATATAATCTGTTAACATTCCTCTTATGGTGAGAGACGCTTCTCTATAAAATATTCCTGAACTCCCCCCCTTCAGGTGTAGGAGTTTTACACTGTTGTACTCCCCCATTCAATTGTATGAGAGTACCATCATCTTTTCAGTGTGGGCTGCATAATGTGTGATCGTATGCGGTTGTAGAACTGAAGCAATCTTTTAACTGTGGATGACCATTCCCAACGGTCGATCCATTCATAATGTATCTTCAACCTTGATGATTTGTGTCGATTGCGACATTTGTCTGAGGAATGATTGCACTTGCCACAATGGCTACAGGGATGGAGATCAAAACAATTATCTTCCATATGACCGGTTCTCTGACAATGAGAACATTTCGGTGTGACCTCAAGTTCAGGTTGCGTGGAATTCTCTTTTTCTGCAACTTTGGGTTGCATGCACTGCTGGTTGGCTGCAACTATCTCTGAATGTGCTAAGGGGATCTGTTCAAGAAATCCCGCACTGATGAACTGAATGGGCTTGGAATAATCGGGAATATGTAAGTTAGTGTCATCTTGGACATATCCTAAGCCTCGTCGATTCTTGTTATTCTGAAGTTCTTCCCAGGGCTTGATGATGGGCTTGGAAGAAATTGGAACTGGAACAACTTCGACACTTGAAGCTGGCTGAATGAATGACTTATCAGCTGGATTGTGCAAAGACTTATCATCTGGATGGTTCAAAGTCTTGAAAGTATCATTCTTTTCATGCAATTCAATCCTTTGAAGTTGCGACTCAAGTTGAAGAAACTCAATAGTTTCATGTGTTTGTTGCAGATGCCGTGAAAGATCAGCAAGAGTTTCTTTGCTGACGTGCACCATGTCTTCATCACTGGAGATGATCAAACTATGAAGAATGTTTAACAACTGAATATGTTGCGCCATTTTGAACTTGCGCTCTTGAAATCAGGCTCTCTTGTTGTAGATGTCATACTTTGAACTGTTTCACTTGAATGACAGGCTCGCTTGCTTGATTTGTTGCTGACTGCGCTTACTTGCTAGAAGTGTAGAATTGTCTCGCTTAAACTCTGGAATTCACGCTCGCTTGATGACGATTGCGTTTGTTTAAGCGCTCACTTGACTTTACTTGATGACGACACTCTCACTTGAATGAATAACCACGCTCGCTTGATGTCGATGTCAACTTGGTTGATTGTTTTAACTTGTTTGATGATTACTGCAATAAACTTCACTCTAGCTCGCTTGATGTGTTGATTGATGCAAATTGTTTGAAATCACGCTCGCTGGGAGATGTAAACTTGTTGCTTGTTTGGAAAAAACGCATGCATTCAATTGATTTTGTGTAAAAGAAGGGTGTCGAACGCACACATGCACGATTGACAACATCTCCTTAATACCTGGATTATGGATCGGATTCTGCCTTTCCAGCTCTGGAAAAGTAAATCTATTTGTTGCAAAGGTGTCTACTCGTGGATTCCGTTGTATAAGTTGGCAGCAGTTATTGAATAACCTGGACTCAGTAACAGTCAGGTATACAGTGTAAATTAATCAGCTACTAACCTGTGCGCGAAAATAAACTAGACAAAACACTGGCAGACTGGCGGAAAAGGCAGAAGCCTCATGGCTTCCTCATGTAATCTCTCTTATTAAAAGAATTTTAATTTACAATTTTAAATAGATGAGAGAAGATAGTCCGTGCTATCTTAGTCTCTTTTGGTTGAGTTAATTACTCACCAAAACCCACCAAGATAGGAGTTCCTAAACAAACTCCATCTTTTGAGGAACTACCCAACAACCCAAGAGTTAGGAATATTTAATTAATTATTTTGGATTTATTATTGTTATTTTAGAGAGGCTAACAGTTATCACAATTGCAACACAATCATGTTCCATGAGCACGAATTATGAATGTTGCAAGCCAAATTGCAAGGAAATTTGCATTCATTTTAGGCAAAAGAAGGCTATGACATTAAAGTCCATGCTAGAAAAAATTATGCAAATAAGGTTGCTGAGTCAATACTTACCATGTGTTTCAAAGCCATAATGAAGGTTGGCTTTGAGAGTGTCCTCCCAAAGCCCTGTCTTGAGATGAAATTTAATTCAATGTCTCTTAGAGTTACAAGGTGGAATTGATAGAACTATTTGATTTCTTTACCATAGATGGATATCTCCTTTCATCTATACCTTTCTCTACCATCTTATTTCCAAGTGAAATGGGAATTTTCACATTTTGAATGCCATTACCATGTAGTTTGGTAGTCTGCTAGCTAGACATATCACAAGTAAGGTTGTCATACCAAACTATTTCTCTTGCTCAACTCAGTGACCATGACTCTCTTCTCACACTGCTTACCATAAGATCTTCAATTGTACATGTCACACAAAGTTGGGGGTTCTAGGTCTACACCTATTAGGTAAAGTTTTATTTTATGGCATTGTGGTCCTTAAATTTGGAGGTGTTCCACCTGAAAAAGTAGGCATTAAATATGGATGAAAAGGATTTTTTTTAACTTTGATAGAATTTCCTCGTGGAATTACTGAATTTCTCGACGACATCATGCTAGCTTTGCTCAGAGAAGAAGGTTTTGGAGGAGAAATTGAATTCTTTCGACTTATTTTTGGCATTGAAGTTTGAAATAGTAGTTTTGATGACTCCATTGATGACCTTGCTCAGGAATTTGATGCACACAATATTGACTTTGAAGATGGTTTAGAAGATTTTGAAGAAGTTGTAGATTTTGGGGTTGTCACTGAATGTTTCTTTGTTGTTGGACTTGATCAAGACACAATTTAACTTTACGAGCAGATTGAAGACCTTGAAGAGGTTTTAGATTTTGTTGTTCTCACTGAAGGTTTTTGTCTAGTTTTGTTTCTTAAACCATCATTTCCATAGGGCATTTTTGGTGAATAGATTCTTGACCTTGATGAGAGGATATGATACCTTGAAGAGGCTACATCTTTTGGTGACGTCACTAATTGTTTCTCTATTATTGTGTTTGTTAAACTTTTTTATCCCAGAGGAGGGTGTTATCCAATGTGAATTTGAAACCCCCCTCACATTTTTCAATGAAGGTTCTATCTGAATGTTAGGGAGCTACACAAATTATAGAAATTCAATATGATGTGCCAAAAACTTTACATACATCCCAAAAACAGAAACCACCTATTATATGTCAATTAAATCTACATGGAACCAGCAAGCAATATGGTAAAATATAGAATTACGAATCCCTTCAATTAGCTAAATATATATATATATATATATATATATATATAAATATATATATATATATATATATATATATATATATATGAAGAAAGCACCTAGAGGACTAGAAATAACAATATAGTAGAGAAAAAGAATAGTATCTCAGCAGCTATAATTGCAAGTCATAAATTAATATCATATATTCCAATTTCAACACTAAAAGCAAACTCAAAATAACATAAAAGCAGAGACAACATTGTTTTACATGTAAGTAAACATTGTTAATGGAAATATGCAACATGGCTTGGCATAATCATGCCTTTATCAATGAAATTTCATCAGACCATTGAACAATTGTGCGCTAACAATATTTAAATAAGTTAAAGGAAAAAATTGACCTATATTGTACAGTTTATGGGACAGAAATCAATATGTAGAAATATTCACTTGGTTTTTATAATTGGATAGAGGAATGACTTAAAATGACCTTGTATATCTTCTCGTTTTAGAGCTCAAATTTTTAGGAAGGATTTAAGTATCCACATTTCAAGAATCACTAGAAGAGGTTGATAAAGAATATAGGAAGACAAAAAACTAACCAGTGGTGTAATAAATGGATTTCTTGGGAGGTAGACTGGCATATGGAATTTTGGTAGCTAGAAATTTTCCAAATAAGTGAATGTATTTGAAAACCGAACCTCTAGTTTATTTTGGTTTAGACAAGGTCTAGAATTTGAAAAGTGAATTCCCTCTTTCTTCCTCTTACAAGTCCAATGATCGGAATTTGGATTGAGGGAAAAAAATTTCCAAAATAAAAATTTTGCATTTTATTTTTTGTACACATGAGTTTTTAGAAGCTAATTAACTCATAAATTTCTCACAAAATACACTTAAATCTTAACACATAAACCCCTTCCCAATTGGCTAACTTTAGACAATCCTAAACACATTTTTATTTAACTGATGAGGGAGATAACCCAACAAAACTAGTTTGTCCATATTCAAATACAGTTGGTATAAAAATACAATTTAGCTCATTTTAGTCAAGGTTAGTTAGAAGAATTAGCTATTGGTTTATGTCTTCAATTTCCTCTCAAAATGAATGTGTACGTGCTTTTGAGAGACACACTAGAGGAATAAGGTCCAAATTTTTGATGAAAATGGGCTATGAAAGTAAAGGGTTAAAGGCAAACATGTACAAGGCATAGTTGAGCCAAATTTTGTTGAGGAAAGGCCTAATTATTTGGGTCTTGGTTATGGAAAACATGATGGAGAATGCTCCAAATCCAAGGAGGCACATGAAATTGTTCCAATAAGGAATTTTATTTCGTGTTCATTACCTCAAGCTTGTGAAGTTTGTGTTCATGATGAATGGAAAAGTTTGACACCCACTTTGCAAGAATATTTTAATAATCATGTAGCTAATGAGAATGTAAAAGAAGAGGATGTTTAAAGCTCTAGAGTCATTGAATTCATTGCTAGTATTTAGAGGAGAGCCACTACCTCACCAAATTCACCTCCTCAAGAAGGTGACAAAGGTGAATGTTCAAGGTATAAATTTTCCTTTAATCAAATTTCTTTTGATTATGATAAACATGGTAAATATTAACATAAGATTTGTAAAAAATTTCATGTTCCTTTTGTGGTTTGAATAATCATAATGTTTATAGATGTTGGAAGAAGATATCCATGCACATGAAACTTTCTAAATAAATGAGGAAAAATTTCAAAGGCCCATTGGACAAGGAAAATGATGTTGAAAATAAGATGCAATTGTTTTGCACTCATTGCCATAAGAAAGGTCACCTTGTAGACAAGTGTTGGAATTTGTATCCAACAAGTCATCCACGACATTTGAAGAAGGTGGAAAGAGATATTGACAAGAATGGAAAAGAGGATTCCATAATCGATGAGGGTCAGGATGATTCACATGATGATGAAGTGCAGCTGAAAGAAGAGCCATTGAAATGGTTTGGTAAGGGATGGTTAGATTTCTTATCCAATTAAGGCCTTTCATGTATTTTGATGTTTCATGAATTTCTTTGCAAATTCAAAGTATGGTGCATGTTGCATGAAGCAAGATGTTGAAAGTAGAGTTATGTTGACACACTTAAATGCAACAAATATGGAAATTTGTACATGAGCTCTATTATTTGACTTGAGATTCAGTTGTTTGAAGAGGCATGTTTTGTCGACTTGTATTTGGTTGATGGTTTTGTATGTCACCAATATGTAAGAGTACATGGAGATATTCACATGATGTGAATTTTTTTTCTTTGAAGGAGAAAAATGATATGTCAGCGAGCTATGTTTCTTGCATGATGTGTTTTTAGTTTGATGGTTTTGTTTGTGACAAGACGTCACAAGATTTTGGGAAGGTCCACTCTTGAGCGAGAGCCTCATGATTACAACCTAATAATGAGAATCAAATGGGAGTGCATCCTTATTTTGAAAACAAACCTCTAGATAGGATTCTAAGCTACCTATGACTCAAACCATTATTTTTAAATTTGAAATATCATGGTGTGTTGTTTCAATGCCTAAATCCACAACCCTAACATAAATTGTTTTATTCTTTTTTTGCAAGATTTAGTTGGTTATATTAAAAGTCAGTTGAATTTAAAATTCTTGGCTTAGTGGCATGAACCAAACATATTGTGTATTAAATGAGGAATTTTGCTCTCCCAATCATTTCTAAATCACCCATATCACCAAGAAAACATGTTTTAAAAGAACATACTTTGGTATGGGAAAGACCTTAGGTCCTTTGACTGTGCACATGTGGTGTGAAAAAATGAAATTGACAATTTGCAAAAAAGTGAAATTATGAATGAAACCACGAAAACGAAAAACCCAAAAGTGGTAAATGATTTAAATAGACCTAATTAATTATTTACCAACATAAATTCTTCAACTTTTAGCAACTAAATGATAAGTAAAAAAATAAATAAATTTGTAATTATGGTTTGAAAGTTACATAATCTTAAGAAGCATTTTAAATTAATTCTATCTCATAAAAATTATCCCTCCTAACTTAATAAATACTATCTCTTCTCCTAAGGTTCACGACCTCCCTTCCTTAGCACACAAGACATAAATACAATTAATATTTCAATATGTTAATTCCTATCGAAACAAATGAAAAGTTATATATAGATGGTTTCAAATATTATAAGAAGGTTTTTGATATGGTTGAGAGAATGTGGAAAATAGAATTCATAAACAAATTATTTTTCAAAACGTATTACTTTTGAAGTATCAACAAGGAATGTACAAGGGTGTTCAATGAATTAGCGCTATTTATTTAAATTCCATGATGTATATCTTACTCATAATTTTAACAAATTATTAAATAATGATCTAGATTGGATAATTATATTATTTGTCATATATTTTGATGCTTATAGAGTGAAAAAACTGAAAGAATCAAATTGTAGGGTCATTTTAATGGTGGGTGGAGAATTGGGGTCTAAAACCTTTTGGAGTCATTTTTAGGTATTAAATGACATTTCTGGGGGTCAAACGATTATCCCTTGTGCCAAAATCTTGACCATTATTCTACACTTAAAGACATATCCAATGGTGCAAGAAAAACATGAAATTAAGTTCATTCAAAATTTATGCCTTTAGTAAGTTGACCTATCATGTTGACCACCATGGTACGAGAGAATGTCATTTTAGCCCCATTACTCATGCATAGCAAGCTAGCTACATGTGGAATTTTAACAAGACTCTAAAAGGTCTAAAATCAAAAACCTCGTTAATGGTTGATGGAGTCAAATCTTACACCTAGTTGGCTATCACGCTATGTTAAATACTTGGCCACTAGGAGGAATAAGAGTTCCATTTTATGTTATTGTATTTTGTTCCATAGTTGAAAATACAACTAGGAGTGTGAAGTTAGAGAGAAAAATGTATGAAGTTAAGTTTTTATAGCAACCTTACACGCCAAAAGTCTTAGCTAACTCTAGAGAGAGTACCTCTTTCTTTGTACTTACATATTTTCCATACCAGAAAAGAGAGAGTAGAGCATGTTTACATTTTAGTGTTGTTTTTCTCCCATAAGGATTTCCTAGGGAAAAAGGAGTAGAGCATCATTACTTTTTATGGTTGCTTGTCTCCCATAAGGATTTCCTAGGAAAATAATTGTGCTGATTGTCTAGATATGTATGTGTGTGTTTCATTATGTTCTCTATTTCTTACATTGTGTTTCATTATGTTTTATATTTCTATATTTCTCGCTCTCTATTTTTCTTCCAATCAAGGCTTATAAAGTAACATGAGAAGCAACATGAGACTTGGAACAATCATTTTCATTATCTATATGGAAGGAAAAAGGATTATATCCTTAAACTTAAGCTTTTATGTAGTTTGTAAATTTTTATCATATATTTTTTGCAGGGTAAATGTTTTTTATCTATATTAAGTCATGAACCTAACTTTACCTTATGAAGCATGATTCTAGGATTACTACAATTTTTACTTGGTTTTTTATCGTGATGATGCTCCGTCTCAATCACTTGGCCATCCCTCGATGGGTAGTTAAATATTTATAACAATACTTAAGTAATGTTTATCCATTTTTATTTTGTGAAAATGTAAAAAATGGTATACTATTTTTCGTAAAATTGTGTTGATTTTATCATATATTTCGATGAAAGTTGATTACATGACATGTTTTATTTGCAAGGAGAACGCTTTTGTTAAGGTATGAATTTGCAATTTTGTGTGGCTCTCTATCAACCTTCACTTTCATTCCTAGAAAAAATCTACTTGCTCATTCGTATACCCACTTTCTATTCAAAATGCATGAGTTTTGAACTCTCGTAACTATTATGTTTTTCCACGCAGAAAATTATATGTCACATTTTATAGTAACTCTAAATATTATTTTGAAGTTTGGATTATCGTTATTCTTTTATATAATTTAACATTAGATATAAGTTTAAATTGAAAGCTACTTAGATGAAATATAGCTTAGATATGGCATTTGCATTATTATCTATTTATTGAACTATCATGGACATAATTATTACACATGTTTAATTTACATTATTGTTATCCGATGCTTCTTTGATTTATCTCCTATAGCTTAATGTAATGCTAGATATATAATTTGCTGAAGGCCCATGAGATAAATATGACTTCTATGTGACATTTGTATCAATCATCTACTTTTTTTTTGTGTTATATGAACATAATTGGTACGCATATCTAATTTGCATTACTAATATGTCATGCTTCTTTAATTTATCTTTTATAGATGACCGGAGCAACCCTTTTTAATCTATCCCTTTTGACTTTGACATGTGGGCACACTATCCGTGATATTTTTTCTATCATAAAGAAGGAGTGAAATTCGTAATTCCATTTGTGTCAATGTTAATCAATGGAATATAATATTATTTTTCCTTTCTTGATACTTTAAGAAGATAGATATAGACGATTTCTATGTGATTCAATCCAACTTTTAAAATTAACAGGGGCAGTATTGTAGTATTGACTACATCTACAATAGTTCCATGTGCAACTGAATGAACGTTCAAAGAAAGACTTGTAATAAAATACTTTTCTACAAAATGATAAAACATGTGAGTGCAAAATTTAAAACATAAATCAAGATATCAAACACAATGATATTATGATGGAGAGAATATTTCTGCAACCAAAATGAACATGCAAACCAAAAACTGTAATAAAAAGCTTACAACATATCATTGCAAAATTTAAAAACATAAATAACCTAACACACAAGGATATGTCAAAACACCTGAATGCATATGTAGAACAAAACCTGTAATAGAATATTTTGCTACATACAACACTGCACATTTTTAAAACATAAACTAACTTAGCAGACAATAATATTAAATTAGATAATTGTTTGTGCAGTTGAATTGATGTGCATAGAAAAATTGGGAATAGAAATCTTTGATGCATACAACACACAAATGAAAAATCTTAAAAGATAAATCAATCTTGCAAACAGAAGGGTATTTAACTAGATAGAAATGTCCATATAGATTCAGTCTATATATACAATAAGTACAAAGCAACACTAGCATTGAGTTATATAGTCATGCATGGTTACAGATTTTCAAAATTCTTACAACTGATAGGATGATACAGATTTCCAAAATTCTTACAACTAATAGGATGAAACGCTGAAACTATAGGAGTCATTCTTTACAGAGAAAAAAAAAAACAAAATGCTTTTACAGATAATCAAGATAACTAGTTGGTTCTAAATGTTTTGCAATGTTTTTTCACATATGATGAGTATCGGAAAATTCTGAATATAAAACTATTGGTTTGTTCAAAATACTTTACATGTAATTATTATCGAAGAAAATTCTGAATATAAAACTATCATCACAAAACAAAAAATTAAAAATCAGAGTATGTGCTCACCTAGTTACCCAGACCTGGAAACCTAGATAAGACAACTACCAGAATACTGGATAGAAAACCTCAAACCAACAGAAATAAACTATTGCAAAATTAATGCCGAAGCATACACTGTGAACGTGTTGAGTCCGAGGAAACCATGGTTGTTGATGCAGAGAATTGGATGGAAAATGGGATGGTGTTTGAAATCCTTGGCCCGCAGAGAGCATTCGAATTTTTTGGCACGAAGGAAGTATTGATTTCATAGCTGTGAAAAAATTGAGAGAGTTGTAAAAAAACTGAAAAATGAACAGACAGAAAATGGAATTTTCAATTAATCAAGGTTGTCAAAATATCCATGGCATGTGTGTCACGTCAACTCCAAAATGTCTAACAAGTAGACTACGGCTATTGAAACATCCAACTCTGGAAAGGAAGAAAATTACAGACATCCATGCGTTAAAGAAAGTCCTACAAAGGTCAAGGTTAGAATGGGAAGCAGAGTTGACAGTGATGGTGCATAGCTGGTCGAGGAATTCCTTGTGAGAAGGTTTAGCATACGCGATCAATAACTTCAAGTGGCAATGGAAACGTTTATATTTCAGGCTTAGGATACTTTGGTGAAAGTAGCATTACATGTATTCTACTACAAAAATGATTATTACAGAGAGAACATACCTTTTAGTAGATGAACAGCGCCGACGAAAGGAGCAACAGCGCGGATGGGAGGAGCGAAAACGCACGAAAAAACCAGCATCAACAGTGAAAAATACGCGCGAATAATGAGACCGGTAAACAAATCAACTTCGTGGGTGATTTATTTATAGAAACTAGTTTGGTCGAACTATTTTAAAAGTAAAAGTTTGGCTGAACTTTTGTTGCCAGTTTTCCCATCTCCGAAAAAAATTATGTTTTCCCACGCCGTCAGTGTGCCGTCAATCTAAACGAAATCACGAGTTCGGCTGAACTTTCTAAGAAATTTCGGCCAAACTTTATAAAATGTTTGGCCGAACTATTGCCGAAAAAAGTTTTCAACCCTCGATTCTCACAAAAGTGTAACCCAGCTTCATGTTTTCACCCTTATATCTCCAAGGAGAAATTTCGGTTTTTACATGATATATCTATACACGATGTTATGGTGATGAATATTGATTTACAGAGAGCATATGATTGTGTGGACTAGGATTTTATCAAAATCATATTGTTGAAGATTAGTCTGGAGATTCAAAATGTGGAATGGATCATGGTGTGTGTCACGAATATTTGGCTCATTGTCTTGGTGAATGGTTTTCCTTTTGTTTTTTTTTTTTTTTTTTTTCAGGAAGAAAACGTCTCTGATAAGGATGTTCATTATCACCTCTCCTTTTCATTTTGGTCATGGACGGCTTTAGCACAAAGATAAATTCAGCAAAGGTATTGGGTACTTCCCAGGGATTTCGTATGGTGCCACAGGTTAATATATCACATATTTTCTTCGTTGATGACAGACCTACCTTTGGGGTGATTGTTCGAGCACAACGAGAGACTATTCACTATATATTTCATCGTTTTGTTTAGGCATAAATACTCTTTCCTAATTCACATAAATCTTATCTTTTATTATCATCTGGTAGTCCATCTAATATCAAATATATTGCGGAGATATTTGGGGTGGGTATGAGTCAATTACAGGACGACTTTTTAGATCCCTATAATACTAGTGGATCCCTTTATTATTACTGTTAGTGTACCCCCCTTATTGTTATTTTTGTACCCATGTAGTCCCCATATTGTTATTATTGTGCCCCATAAAATCCCACTATTGTTATTGTTGTGCCCTTATATTATTATTGTTATGTTGGCTCTTATTATATTGTGACCCCTTAAACTCCTATATATAGAAAGTAGGTATTTTCATTTGAACCATCCGATAATTGTTCATTTATGTAATTTAAAGTAGGTTTCCCCCTAGAAGAGGTTGGTTTCTAAGTCATTGATCTATCTTTTCTTCTATTTTGAGAGTTGGTTGCATAACATTTGGTTCAGAACTTTGGATTCTGGGGTTTTTCTTCTTCAAAAATTCCATCTTGGAATTTTTGCTATAATTATACGAAGCGTTAGAAGTTGAAATTAAAATCACATGGATTCGAAATACTTATGAACCTCGTGTATGAATTTTAGATCTTGGTTCACTATATTTTCATAGATATGATCTGAGGAAGTTAGGCTTTTTGCAGGCTCCATAATTTCATCTCAAAGAGGTAACTGATGCAAAATCATCATAACTTTCATTTCAGGCATAAGATTTGAATTCTGTAAAAATTGGCCAAAATCACACAGATTGTAGTTTCATTTGTATCAATTTTGGAGTTGAAGGTTGAAACAATGACAAGTGGCATGTCGTAAAATTTCACTCTACTGAACTAGCCCATAATTAGGTCATTGTGGGAGATTAGACATAACTTTAACTTAAATAATCCAAATTATGTTTTATCTGTGGCATTGGAAAGAAGACTTGGAGGTATACTGTAGGACCAAATTTCAAATATTGGGGATCCAAAATTACAAAGATATAATAGATTCAATATCGAGCTCCTAAAAAGCAAAGAAAAAGGTGTGTATTTAAAAATAAATAAAAATTGCATAAGTTTTCTTTGAAAAATCAGTTTGAAGTGTTTCAAGGAGCATAGTGAAGCATACATATCATTGTTTCATTCAAAAATGACTCGAATCAAGAAAAAATAAACACCTAGTAAGAAACGATAAACTCTACTATGATGCATGAAGAAGAGGAATAAATACAACATGATATATCAAAATTAGGAGACCAAGTGCAAGAAATGTCACTCTCACAAAGAGTAACCAAAAATAAAATGGAAGCTAAGATGGATAGTTTAATGATTTCTTTAAACATAGACATGGAAGGTTTGAAGAATGGTTTAAAATCATACATGGAATTCTTGAAGGATGGCATAGAACCAAAAATGAAAGGCAACATGGAAGATTTGAAGAATGGTTTAAAAGAAGACATGGAAGGTTTGAAGGAGGGTTTGACAAAGTTTATACAAGAAATGCTTCCTAATGGTGAAAATGTATTAGATGAAACTCATGATGAGAACAAAATAAATTTTAATCATGATTTCATAGACTCTAACGTTGGATTGAAGAGCCACCATATTCGAAAGATCGATGTGAGGAAGTTTGATGGCAAAGATCTGGTAACATGGATACTACAGATGGAGAAATATTTTGATCACCATAATGTGCAATACTCACAAAAGGTACACATTGCAATTTTTTATTTAAAACCCAATAATTTTTTATGGTATTGATGGATTTTTTCGCGTAAACCACTTGTGACTTGGTCAATTTTTACTGAGGAAATAATAGAACATTATGAAGATACAAAGAGAAACACCTTATTTAGCCAATTCATAAATCTCAAACAAAAGTGTTCAATGGCGGAACACATTGACAACTTCCAAAAATTGAATATATGGGTAAATGATATTCCAGAGGAGCATAGGATTGATGTATTCGTAGGGATTTTAAAGGATAACATCGAGCATGAGGTTCGCCTTTGTGAACCTAATTCATTAGAGAATGAATTTAGTTTGGAAAGAAAAATTATGGCGACAAGGAAGCCTACCACTGACAACTATAAAGATGGAAGTGTTGCTACTCCTATCCTTCCATAACCTACAAGTTTGACACCACAACAGTTGGAAGAAAAAAGAGAAAATGGGATTTATTATAGTTGTGATATAAAATACACTAAAGGTCATAAGTGTGCTAAGAAGAAATTAATTTACATATATTGTGAAGAGGAGTAAGAAAAGGAACAAGAAAATTCAAAAGAAAAGGATATACACTAGGAAACAACCCTAGAGAAAGAAGAAATCAAGTTGACCATATATTCTAATGCATTGGAAGGAATTACCACCCCTCAAACTCTAAAGATAGAAGGAAATATCAATAATAAAAAGGTAGTAGTGCTAATTGATTCGGGTAGTAGTAAGTACCCATAATTTTATTCATTGTAAGATAGTTGAGGAATTGAATTGCTTCCTATATCCAACACTAGAGTGTCAAGTGATGGTTGCAAATGGAGGAACTATAAATTTCTCTGGAAAGTGCCATAATATCAAGCTAACCATGGGGGAATATGTATTGAATAGCCCAATGATTTCTATTCCAATTGGTGGTGTTGATGTTGTACTAGGAGTCCAATGGTTACAATCTTTGGGGACTATAGATTTTAATTTTCAAGAAATTTTCTTGATTTTTTTTGGGGAAGGAAAGGAAGGTAAATTACGGGGTATTACATGTAAAATAGGAAATATAATCAGCTATAATGTCATGAAAAATATTCTGAAGAAATAAAAATGAGGCATAATTGCACAATTATTCTCACTACAAGTTCAAACATCGAAATCATCTATTTCTCCATATCTCCAAAAAGTCTTGGAAAATCATTCCAAGGTGTTTGAGAGTCCCAAAGGCATCCTAACTATTCGTGATAATGATCATACTATTCATTTGATTCTAGGAATTGTTCCTACAAACATCATGCCTTACAGATATCCTTATTCCCAAAAGAGTGGGATGGAACATATGGTTGCAGAAATGCTAGAGGCCAGTATAATTCAACCTAGTCAAAGTTCTTTATCTGCTCTAGTAGTATTGGTGCACAAGAAGGATGGATCATGGCACATGTGTCTATATTAAAGGGAGCTCAACAAGCTCACTATTAAAGATAAATGTCCCATTCATGTCATTGATGAATTATTGGATGGATTACATGGAGAAATTTACTTCACCAAGTTGTATCTTCATTCAGGATATCATCAAATAAGAATGAAGACAAAAGACATCCTGGAAAAAAAAATTAGAACTCATGAGCGTCATTATGAATTTTTGGTCATGCCTTTTGGCCTTACCAATGCACCTTCTACATTTCAAGGATATCATCATTCCTTTGTAGCTGATAAACAAACACAATGGGTTAAGTGGTTACCTGTGGTTGAATGGTGGTATAACAATTCCTTCCATACCGAAGAAAAAAATTACCCCATTTATGGAACTTTATGGATATCATCCATCATCCATCACATCATCTTTAAGAGAAAATTCTAAGGTTCAATCAATGGAATACCACATCGAGCATCAACAACAAGTTCTCTAACTCTTAAAGGATAACCTCACTTTGGCACATAATCGAATGAAACAACAGACATATCAAAATCACAGTGAAAGAAGTTTTGATGTAGGTGACTGGGTATTTTTAAAACTACAACCATACAAACAAATGTCCCTCAAGCAAACTAAGAAGGATAATAAATTATCACCAAATTATTATGGTCCTTACAACGTGTTGCAAAATATTGGTACTATGGCATGCAAATTGTGGCTTCCAGCATCTTCCCAAGTGCACCCAGTTTTCCATGTTCCATGCTTAAAGAAGGTTATAGGTGAAAAGATCCTAGTTCAAAAAATATTTCCAGAACTTGACGAGGAAGGAAAATTCATATTGGAACCTAAAGCATTCACGAAAATAAGAACTTGACAGCTACGAAATCAATCAATTTTAGAGTATCTCATAAAGTGGAAGAACTTACCCGCTAAAGATTCCTCATGGGAGGATGAGAATTTTATACAGAAGCATCCAAAACTACTCAAGCATTGAAGAAAAAAAATATTTGAATGAGAGGGGCATGTTAGGTCCCTATAAGACTAGTGTATCCCCTTATTTTTATTGTTAGTGTACCCTCCTTATTGTTATTGTTGTGCCCATGTAGTCCCCATATTGTTTTTATTGTGCCCCATAAAAACCCACTATTGCTATTTTTGTGCCCTTACCGTATTATTGTTATGTCAGATATGATTATATTGTGACCCCTTAGACTCCTATATATATAAAGTAGGTTTTTTAATTTGAATCATCCAAAAATTTTTCATTTATGTAATGCCAAGGAGGTTTCCCACTCAAAGATGTTAGTTTCCAAGTCGTTGATCAATATTTTCTTCTATTTTGTGAGTTGGTTGCATAACACGGCTTCACCTTCTTGGGCTTTAGAAAAAATTCAATGTCCTACCATTTGGAGTATCAGGCATGGCTACTCTCTAAATTTGACAAAAAGATTCAGGTTTGGACAAATCACTGGTTCTCTTTAGGAGGAAGATTTACCCTGATTGACGTTGTCCTTCAACAACTGGCGATATATTGGGTGCACTTATTTTCCTTACCATCCCACATTAGAACACAAATTAGATATTGTATGGATCATTTCTTTAGGTTGGGTACTGGTCCAGAATGTAAATAGCATCTCACTTCTTGGAATTCAATCTCAAAACTGAAGGACCTTGATGACTGGGGTATACTGAACTATTAGGTATTTGGTAGATCACTGCTAATGAAGTAATTATGGAGGAAATTTTTCGGCGGAGGTATATGGGGGTAGATCATTGCAGCTAAATACCGAAAACATAGACACAACATCCACTGGATTAAGATGCAGGAGATTGGTATCAAGAGAGGGTCGTATAACTAGGTGAGCTTCCAAAAGATCAAGTCTTGGTTTTTATAGCGGGTGAAATGGGAATTTGGGAGCGACAACTTATTAGTCATTAGGTATGACAAGATCATTGTTTTACCAAGATCCATGTATTTATCTGATGAAACAAGTACAACACTTCAACATAGGAGTGTTATCTACTTGTACCAGGAAATCTACTGCTGGAATGGTAACATCTCGATATGGAAAGGAGCATCACAACTCAAATTGAATGGGAGAATGGTTGTCGACTGGAATAATTATGTCAGTGCACTCAAAAATGTTGGGTTATGCATGAATCTAATGGGGGGCATTATAACATGGGACGACATGGTTATAAAGGGAGTTTTAGTAGTTGTAGAAAATTACAAATACATTATACACCATACTATGGATGATAATATGTTGACATAGTTTTCCGCTATATGGAAAATTTCCGACACCTTTGAAAATTGTCTTATTTTCCTGGTTCACATGGAAGAACAAGTTATTGACTTGGGATAACTTGTTTAAAATGGGTTTCCAAGGCCCCAACTCTTATCCACTTTGTGGTAAATATTCTGAAATGGTCGTTCACCTTTTCTTCACTTGCAGATCTGCAATTCAGCTATGGTCGCTGACCCTGTCTATCTTTAAATTTCCCAATAGAACTTTTTCTTCTATTGAGAAATGTCTAAGATGGGGTTTGGAGGGACGTGGTTTGCAGATTTATGTCCCACTATTTTTCTTATGGGAGATATGGAAGTGTCGAAATCATGTCACTTTTAGGGTTATTCCACATAATATTTGTAGGAATGTTATGAAGATACAGGATTGGTTTGAATATATGGAATTGTTGCATGAAAAATACAAGGATCTGTCGGGGCTACTCATGAGTCCTCATATTTATTTTCAGTGGGTTTCTTTGATAGAGCGGCTCAACAAGGTAGATGTGGCTTTGGAGCTAGCTTACGTATCAACAAAAAATCACTCTACAACCTGAACTAGTTTGGTGGCCCTGGTACAAACTCGAGAGCTGAATTGGTGGCTCTTTGGGGCCTCCTTTGGTTTTCAAATCACAGGAAGATCCAACACAACCATGTATACAGGGACTCGAAGACCACCATTGAGTGCATCTAAGATAAAACAACATTTTACCCCCTAGAGCTCCAGAATTGGCAGGTTCTAATAGATGGACTCATTCAGACATTTTAGAGTTTTCACATTCAACATATCTTCCAAGAATCAAATTTGATGGCAAAGTCCTTGTCTAAAAAAAAATTGGTGGACACCGAGGGCTACTTGTTTTACATTGTCATTTCTGAAGGGATTATCAAGGATGCGGAGAGAATTGCTCTCCCATAATGGATTCACTTTATTTTGTACTCAAAATGTGTTGCTACTATGTTATTCTTTGTTTTCCTTTCTTTGACATAATGGTTGGCACCGCTCACCCCATATCTTGATAGTGGATGCTTATGATTTTTTTTAATATGTTTTCGGTAATTTTTGAACACTTTGTTGAATAATCTCTTACATTTCAAAGATGGATAGTTAAAAATGATTTTGAAATATGTAACTAAATTTATGTCCTTTAATAAAATTCAGTTTAGTTTTTTTCCTTTGAAAAAAATCAATCTAATTTTTATAATATTTCAAAATTATAAAAATTAATTTAAAAAAAAAAATCTTTATATAATAAATAATAATATTTATATAATAAATTATTATTATTCATTATTCATTTGAAAAAAGAGAGTGTTTTTTCAAAATTTCTTTCAATAATATGGAATCTGTGTACCTTGATCCGCACCAATCGTTAAAAACATATTGAGAAAAAAAGATGAAGAACAAATAAATAACTACAAAATGAGAACACAAAAACCATTTTTTCGCTCAAAATCCTTAATATGATATCACTTAAATCATAATTGTCAACGAGATTTGCATAATTTGAATGACTCAACAGTGAGGGAAAGCATTTTTCAATATGCAAAAATTTAGTTCCTCACGTTTCAAAATTTACTATCTATATATATATATATATTGATAGAGTTTGATTATTTTATTAATAAAAAAATTGTATTTATTAAAATATTAAAAATAATATGTAAAATATACTCAAAAAAAAAAATACAGTAATATGTCGAGACATTATTTATGGGGAATTAGTTAGATTGTGATAGGGTGCATTGTTAAGGTGCTCTTTGCATTAAGGTCCCAAGTTTAAAACTCCATGGACACAAATCCAACCATATTAAGGGTTGGTATGGCCTGGGCTAGTAAAATCCCTAATGATTTTTATGACCTAGGCCCTTAGTCACATCTTCTTAGTCACAAGTTAATCCCGCAAGTCACAGAAAGACTAACAAACAATTTTTTTTATGTCATGCTACTCGTTAAAACATTAAAAATTCTATCTAAAATATCATTAAAAAATATTTTATATTAAAAATATCATGTTCATAAGATAATACGATAAACCATGTTGCAATATTAACATTATCTAAAAACAATTAAAAAATTATATTAAGAGAAATAGCCCAAGGATAATACGATAACAAATTATACAATACTAATATTTTTTTCCAAAGGAAAAAAATATTTTAATTTGAGTGAGAATAAATACAATTATTAAGTATATATGCATGATCAAATTTTAAAATGGAATCTAAATATCAGAACTCTCCCCCCTCCATTAAAGTTAACCCTCTATGACTTCTAGAAAAAATTTATTGAAGCTTATTTTTCTCCTCTTAGATTCAAATCTCAAATCACTCAGGAGATTCTTATATGAAGAAATTCGCAGACAATGTGTATAGGATTAGAAGGGGCTCTAAAGAATGGGCCAGGTCCTTCACTAAAAAAACTTAGGCCTTACCCTTGGAATCAAAATGAAGATCAGTTCCATCCTAGCTAGAAATTTACCATTCCAATTGTTTCTAGAGAAGGAGGCTTCCCTTAATTCACTTATGGCCCTTAGATGCAACTTACTAAACAAAGAAAAATCCACCTAGAATTTAAAGAGTAGATTTACTTGGATTATTGAATGCAACAATAGTATGCATTTTTTCTCATAAATATGCAAGTTATATAAGTTTGAGCATAGTTTAGGAAATTAGGTCTTTGGATGGTGTCACAGTCTCATCATGTGAAAAAAAGGAAGAGGTAGGTAGGATGTTCTACAACAATTTGTTCAAAGAGCTTGTTAGTTTCCCTATTAGTGAAATTTTGAACTTAATCCATATTTTTCCAAAAATAGTCTTAGATGAAATGAATGATGCATTATCAAAGGAAGTATCCAAGGAGGAAATTGGCTCTACCCTTTTTTCTATGCAAATAGGTAAAAAACCGAGTCTTGATGGTCTTATTTTTGAATTCTACATAGGGATTTATGATTTGTTAAAAATCAATATTATAAAAGCTGTGAAGGAATCCAAATGATCTAGTAATATTTTAGGAGAGATTTTAATTCTACTCACCTAGCCCTCATCTCAATAATCTAGTAACATTTTAGGAGAAATTTTGCTTGAAGATTCCATGCCTATCTTGTGTTTCAATATGATTTATAAGCTTATATATAAGACAATTAAACAAACTCAGGCCTTTTCTTAGTGATTTCATTTTCAAATATAAATTTAGATTCATGTTCAACCATCAAATCCATGATGTTATAACTTTGGATCAAGAGGCTATGCAATTGATTAAAATTCACAATATATCTTTTTTCATTCTTAAGTTGGACCTATCAAAGGCCTATGATAATGTCAACTAGGCCTTCATCTTCCCTAGCCTTATTCAAATGCGAATGCATATCCTATTGGTAAATTAGAATATGGAATGTATTGTTGTGGCCTTCTTTATTGTTCTTCTCAGTGGCTCTCCTTATAAATCCTTTCATTCTTCCAATGGCCTTAGACAAGGTTGTCCCCTTTCTCCTTTCATGTTCATTTTGGTAGTCAAAAATCTAAGTAAGCTTATATAGGATGAAATATCAAAGGAAGAGTTATAGGGAGGAAATTTTTTTTCATCCAAATCCATCTCTCATTTATTGTTTATTGACGATGTTCCCATTTTTGGTGCAGGAATTTAATATTGCAAAGAAAATGCTAGATCATTTCCACTTAGCTATAGGTATGGAGACCAACATGGTGAAATCATGCTTCCTATGCAATTTCCCAAGAGAAGATATTTTTCATCAACTCAATATTTCACCAATATTTCCTCAAAAAAAATTAGAAGGAATGAAATACCTTGAATGAAGGCCAATGCATACCCCTATAAGGATTGGCTTTGATTACTCAAGAAGGTGGAATCTCGAATTTCATTGTGGGTGAATTAGTGGATATCAAGGGGAGGTTGTTTGGTCTTCTTAAAATCTATGTTGGATAGTATTCCAAATTATTGGACCTCAATAAAAAATATCGAAAGGAAGACTCACAAAAATAAGAAAATCTAGTTTCCATTTTAATTATTCATAGCGTAGGAAAATAGATTGGATTCATTTGGTTAATTGGTCCAATATTTCTCAGCCAAATATCTTGGGAGCTAGGGCATTAAAAATATTTAAATTTTTAGTCGAGTGCTTGTTGCAAAAATTATCTAAAGGCTTACATAAATCAAGTATATTTGGGGTATAGTTATGTCCATGAAATATGTGGGCAACCTCTGAATGTAGGATTGATGAGTTCTATGAGGAATAACTATATTTCATGGAAATATTTCATGTATGCATTTCCTTTAACTAGTCCCTAGATGGCTTGATGTGTCAATAATGGTAGGAAGGTTCACCTAGGTGAAGACTTGTGGCTTGGAGTTAATGAGAATTATAAATTATCTAATTATCTTCTCTCAAGAGTACATGATAAAGGAATCTTCTTCCTTCGAGACACAAATTTTTCAATACAAGTTGGTATAGGAAGAGGAAATTAGAATTATATAGGGGAATTTGGTATTGATGACCCTTTGGTTGAAGAGTGGAATGCTTATGTGGGTAATTTGGTGTCTAGATTGATTAGGTTGGATGAAATCATTGAAGACTCCTTGTACTAGTTAAAGAATCTTGCTACAATATTTTTTTCTACTGTAACACCCTCCTCCCACATCTACCCAAGCTAAACATTCCATCGGGGTAAACATGTGACGAAGAGTTACTATGATATTATTCAACATCCCAAGTATAGTTAAGGAAGTGGAACCGACGATACACGGCCAATATGACCTTCCTCAAATGCTACAGGACTTTCAAGAGCCAACCAATGCTTCCATGTTCTCAACCCATGAGACAACTTGGTTTTTAACTGATCTAGAGCCCTAGTCGCACTGATGACAAGCCCTCCATGTTGTTGAAGACCTCCAATCACATTCATAAGCCTGCATCCATACAACTGCAAAATTTTCGTGGAAGTTCTGTGCCAATGAGCATGTATTCTTACCTTCTTTTTTAGGGCCAGGACTCATTCCTCTTCCTAGAACTTCATGAAACTTCCATAAATAATAAATAACATGTTGACAAGGCCTAGATTGAAAAACATGAACAAGGACCTGACCTGAAAAGGCCTAGCCATGGAAGAAATTTCATCGAACATAACATGAACATGTAATCTACAAGTCATATAAACACATTTGAGCATATGGACTTCATGCTTATCTAAGATTTGTTAAGAAGTTTTGATGCTCTCTCATGATAGTTTCATTACCATATGTTAGGTCATACGTTCATTGTTCATTCATGTACTAAACAAAACATAATGAGATCCATGAATGGAATTTGTCATAACACCATGCTTATAAACAACATATAACCAACTGAATAAAAATGATAGAATAATCATTAAGATCACATAATAACAAGCACATTTACCCATAATACACAAGATGAAAATATCTCTTATTAATATATGAAAACTGCAACTAGGTTAGGGACTTCCACATACCACCCAACCATATATTGGGTTGAACCAAATCTTTCATTTATTTAATCACCCCCATGCCATATTCCAAGCATGGATGTGGGACTCACAACAAAACCAATCAAGGATTCCTTAGAATTTACTGCAATCCACCAAGGGATTCCTAGGCCCAAACAACAAACATACAATATAGACTTTACCGCAATCCTGCCATATACTGATCAAGGGATCACTAGGCCTTAAACAACCATGCATGCTTCCGTATCTCTCCACCTAAATTGTGAGTAATTTTTCATCTCTACTCTCTAGGATTTACCATGCATCCTTCCATAACTGATCAAGTAGAGAAGAAGTGATAGTGGGATGTGTTGTCGAAAATTTCTACCCTACTCAAGGATGAAATTCTCTTATGGCATAATCTAAGCAATAAATTTATCTCCGAGGATAATGGGATAAAAAGAAGATGTATTAGCTCAAGTAGGTGTGTTTTGTGTTGAAGTAAAGAAAAATAATGCTTCCACTCTTTTGTCTCCTCTCATTTTATGGTTTAGGTTTGGAATTTTATTCCAAAAAAGTTGGTCCAAAATCATATTGGAATGTTGCACCTTTGATGAAAGTGTGAAATTATGGTTTAGTGATGCCTTTGTGGGTTTTTTAGGTATCTCCATTTATTCTTCACATACTTTATTTGGTGGGTGTTAAATATTATAATATATTGGGACAAAATGGTCCAAGATGGAACTATTTTAGAATTTATTTGAAAATTAATAAAAGAATTCAAATTTGTTCAAAAAATAAAAAAATATTGGAATGTTTGCATGCCTTCAAAGTATTATGAAATTCCTTGGGGTTTTTTCAATGGGGCTAGTCGAGGCCATCCTCCTTAGTGTGGGTTGGGAGTGATTATCATATTAATTCTTCTCATTTTTTCCATTTTTGGTATCCTATAGGTCTAGGCTCCAACACAAAGGATGAATTTGAAGCTTTATGGACCCTCCTACATCATGCTAAGAAAATTGGTCTATCAAAGTTACAGATCTTAGGGAATTGTAAAGTCACCATTGAATGGGTAAAAAATAATTTCAAGGTTTAGAAATGCATAGACTCCAACTATTGTATTCCCAAATATGAGATTTCATCCAAAGTTTCTAATGGACATCCTTTTCTCATGTATACAAGGAACTAAATGTCAAAGTTTATGAACTTCATAAATAAGCTTTAACTCTTCATATAGGATCCTTTAGTGCTCATGAATTTTTTGAGGGTCACTTGACCGAGGATATGTTTTTCCTTTAATATACTTCTTTTTTTTTCTTTTCTTTTTTCAGTTGTATGAAAAATCAAAGTGAAATAATATCATATATAACATAGGCATGCATAAGAAGGGAAGATAGGTTTTTTTTTTTTTTTTTTCCAGTTGTATGAAAAATCAAAGTGAAATAATATCATATATAACATAGGCATGCATAAGAAGGGAAGATAGGTTTTTTCCTCTATATTGTTTTTATTTTTTGGGACTACGAAATTCAAGGTATGGGATCAAAAAACTATTCTATATTTGTAAGAAGATCATATTGGGTTATTTTTTATGAAGTTATGGTAAAATTTCAAAAAGGCACTCTATGTGTCCTTTGTGGTGGACAAAGTATGTATATTCGACCTATAGAATATAAGATTTTTTTTCTCTCTGGAATACACACACACACACATACAATTCTTCTATATGTTTTAGAGATATCTATTTATCAGGAGTTATCATTTCTCTAGTTTTATAATTTTATTAGGGATTTTATACTTAAAACACTTTTGAATTTTTTGGTTCATGATATGTATACAAACCAATTCCCACCCTTCATCAAATTCCTTTAGGATGATCTAATTTTCACGTTATAGAGTAACTTCTTTAGAGACTTATTAGTTTTGTGATTTAGTTCTTTGAATTAAGGAGATAAATCAATTTTAGAAAATAAAAAATATATTTCATGAAGTTTATTAGTTAGCACACATGGGTTTATATTATGTGACTAAATGTAAGCATATAAGTAATGGTTTGCTAGACCTTTAAGACTACAAAAAAATTTATAAATCCACTAAAACTATTTATTCCTTTCCCTATATTTTCTTTGAAATGAAAATATTTGAGGCCAATAAAATGTAAGAGAAACCCACATCCTCAATTATAATCACTCCAAGCACCATCAGAAAACACCATCGGCTAGAATTGTCCACCTCGAAACCTAGGTAGCTTAAATAGTGGATTATTTTATAATAAGAGAGTGAACCTAGACATTAAATAAATGTTTTGAAATATGAAACAAAAGGCTTAAAATAATATCAAAATTTTAAGCCAACCAAATGGCCTAAAGTATCAAGTAAGGATTTTCCCTAACATGTTTGAAATATTTGTTAGAGAACAATCTAGAAAAACATCTAATAATAGTATCCATGCCCCATAACTTTGTGAGACCCAAATGAGGTTCAAGCTTCAATTTCTCGTGATTAGGAATGGGCAAGAAAAATATGTACAATATTTTCATCATTGTTCTTATGTGAAGACATGCATGGCCTTTCTCTATTCCTTTTTCATAAAATATTCCAAGTCAAAACCTTTTTATTTAGGGAAAGCCACATAAATAAAATAGATTTTGAAAGAGGTTTTACCTTCTAAAGTTTCTTATGCCACTAGGCCTCAACATTTATCTCAATACCAAATAGAGTATGATAATCCAACTTGGCTAAATAGCTACCTCGAACCATATTTCTCCCCCATATAAGTTCATCCTCGAAAGGAACAAGTCTAACATGTGCCTTTTGAAGTGAGTCAATGAAGTGGTTCCTTTCAATGGCCCAATAAAATTCCCAATTTTTTTCACCATCATTCAATTTTCCATGTGCCAAAATAGTGGTAATAACTAGATTTGACATTATATTTAATGTAGTTTTCATGATCATTGAAACTATGAAAGTAAATATTTAAAAAGAAATATTCTTTTATCACAACCAATAATATCATCAAGACCAACTCCAAGTTGTGACCAATTACCAAATTTTGAGGCCAAAAAGGAACCTATCATAGGGAACTTGAAGGTAAAGGCTTTCCCTTGGTTTGATACATTATAGGTATTTTTCATTTCCTTCATTATACAATCCAACAATGTGTTAGGAGATATGTAATTTTGTGTTATTATCCTCCTCCATGGACTCTCTTTGGTAATTATATTTCATAGTGTTTTAGTGTCAAATTATTAAACAAACATGTGTATATCCTTCAGTCCCCATCCTCCCAAAGGCGTTGAAGAAAAAATATTTCTCCTATTTGTGCACCTCTATAATTTCTACAACCCTACCATAGAAAATTAAAACAATACTTCCTAATATTCTCCAAAATTCATGTACAAATATGATCAAATGTATGCCAACATAGAGGAATACTCTCCAACATATGCTTTACCAAAAGTAAATTTCCTCCTCTTGTTAGTGACTTGTTGCAACACAATTAAATTCTCTATTTCACCTTCCTCATCAACCAATTCCAATCATCCTTCACATATTTTCTTGGTTTCATATGGAAAACAAAATATTTTAAACCTGAATTGATGTCTAAATATTGAAAAGGAATATATCTTTCAACAATTGTATCAATACAATGAATGATTTTATAAGAATAAATAGTAGATTTGTTCTCATTAAATTCCATCCTTGTATATTTGTATAGAGAATCAAAATTTCCTTGTAGTCACTAAATTGTTGTTTTGAAGTAAAAAAAGAGAAATGTGTCATCCCAGATCCCTTATTGCTGTTTACATCCTAAAAGCCTCTGAAATCCTTCAAAAATCCCAAGTTAAATACTGTTGCAGAACCCCTTGGTCCCCTTCCTTTTCTTCCTCACTAACCTCATTTTCTATTCTCCATTTCCCATGAAAAACCCACAATTTCATTTTTCTCCCTTTCCATTTCATTAAAATCCCTTTTATAAGGTTAAAAACCCACTTTTTAACCTTACCGAAACCTTCATTTCCTTCAAGAAACCCTTCAAAAACCATGAAAATACATATTTTTATGTATAGGACTTAAGCCCCCTCGAGCTTAAGCCCCTAACCCGTTTTCTTCCATATACCCGCACCCTGGAACCAAGAGCTAACTCTAGAAGCGCTCATCGCAGATCGCAAATCGCGGAATCGTGGTTTTATCTAAAAACGCTCATCGCAAGTTTCTACGATGCGATCCATCGCATATCTCAAATCACATGTTTTTTTGTTTAACAGTTTGATCCATCGCAGTTTCTTCCCATCGCATAATCGCAATCGCATGTTTCGTTGTTTAACAGTTTGATCCATCGCAAATATTTGCGATGCCATCTAATTGCATCGCAAATATTTGTGATGTGATCCATCGCAGTTTCCACCCATCGCATAATCGCAATCGCATGTTTTGTTGTTTAACAGTTTGATCCATCGTAGTTTCTACCCATCACATAATCGAAATATCGCATTTTCTCTACATCTCATAATCCGCCATCGGGTTTTCCACTTTTGCGATTTGCGATCAGTCCCACCTGGCCCACCATACGATACCCCCGCCATTCATATAAAATACGCCTTTTCCCTTTGTAAAGTTGAAAAATACCATTTTTCGTTGTTTATAAAGGTTTTTTTCCATTACGTCCATCCTCCGCATCTCCGCCGTTGATCTGCGCCCCCGCTCCACGATCCAACGACCACGCTCCTCTCCCACCCTATGAAGTAGTTAAAACCTAAAAACGTAGGATTTCTTAACTCTTTTTTTGTTTTGCAGGTGTTTTAATGGTTTTCCATTATATAATGAAGGAGAGCCGAAGGTTGGGAAAGATGTTTCCTCTACCTTTGAGCTATTACAGAGAACCATTCACAGGGTTAAAATCAAATGATTTATCAATGTTTCATGAGCGTTGATAGCATAAAGAGCCCTGTGCGGCCCTGCACATCGACAAGACACTGTTTTATTCAAAAGAACAGTTAAAGAGTATCAGTTTTGAAGATAAAGCACAGCAGACGAAGATTGAAGACAATTTGACGGGGATTACGGCTAAGAGGGTTATCAAAAGCCTAATCCCCAACTCAAAACACAGTTTAAAGAAAACCTAAAGTGTTTTATCATACAGAAAGCCTCCACTGCCACATCTGAGGCAAATTGATTCCTCAGCTACCCCCGAGCCACCTGTTGCCTCAAACCTTTCAAAACAGAGGCCGAAGTTAATGAAGAAAATCAAATATTCGCCTCCAGCGTAGCCAGGGAGTTACTTCTGCAAGGAAATCAATGCAGAAAATATCCGCGGAGTTACTCCACATAATACCCAGAGCCTCAAAGTCAAATAAAGCTCCCACCGAGGTTTGATATTTATTGTAAAGGTTAATATAGTGATCCACTTGTAAAACTTCTCCATTGAGCCCCTCAAAAGGCCGAGAAGTCCTGTATCTGTATTAATTGTCATTAGAGATCTTTTGTTAGGTCTCACCTCCTCATTCTTCTATAAATACCTCAGTAGAATATGAGAAGTTGTTGGTTGAGTTGCTTACAGAGCTTTGAAATACATTTGAGCCTAAACTTCTGATTGTAAATAGTGTTCACTGGCCCTTGGAGCTCTGCTTGTGATAGATTTTTTAGGCTAAGTAGTGAAGCTGATTGCTGAACTGAAACATTGGACTTGAAGATTGTAACTGGTTTGACATCAATATAAAGTTGTTTCTTGGGATCCTGGTCTATATTACTAGTGAAGTGCATCTTTCTTTGTTAATTGTTTTCCTTCTATGTATGCCATATTGTCCATATTCCTCTGTAAAGAATAGTTTAAACAGGGTTAGGATCTACTGTATATCAGTAACCTTCTTTGGCTGAGAAATTTTTATCTTAATGTTTTCCTCATATTAGTTTATTTAAGAATGATTCAATATAGTTTAAACAGTTAGGAATGTTGGCATTCCCTCGTCCTTCTGTTGGCTTAAAACATTGTTCTTGAATGTGATTTCCATTATTTGCTATTAAAGTGAGACTAGAGAAGATATGGTTTGCCCTGATTCCTAGATTCTTTTCTCCAAAGGCAGATTCTGAAAGTTTCCCTTGGTGTTGACTGAAAGCAGACTAGGTTTAAAAGTACTTTATCTAATCTTAAGTTACACTTTGTTTTTATTATATGTTTTCATACTTTCTAAAGGTAATTATGTGGATTACTGGATTGTTTATCAATTAAGCTTCTTTAATAAAAACTTGCCCAAGAAGTCAATGGTTATCCCTGCACTTGGTTGGTTTTAAACAGTTACTTAAGACGCTTTTCTTGTTTGGACTGACTATAAATCCTCTGAGAAATTATTATCAATTTCCACCCCTCCGACACTTTATTGTTTCCATCCCATCACTCTAATCTCAATAATATTGTGGTATAGATGACTTTGCCCTTGGATCACTCTTGATGTTGTTGCTCAATTAAAGCCCAGATATGACTCCATAGCCCAATGGACTAAAAACCAGCGTTATATCTATCTTTTAGCCAAAGCTGTTCTATTTTCTTACAACTTCTCACGTTTGAAACTCTTTGCATTCAGGACTTTTCACCTCAAACAAAAATCATTCTCAACCATCCAAAAAACAAACAAACCCTTGGCCTTCATAACTAGCCTAATACCATAACCCCAAACTTCAAAGACAAATCCATCTTTGTACATATTGGAGAGATCCCTCTCCAGATTCAGGAGGGCTAGATCCTAGAATCCAAAAGTTGGTTGAAACGATGTTTTTTTTTGTAATTAGACTCTGCCAATCTTGCTAATAAATTATAGATTCCTAACAAGCATGAGAGGTAAGTTTGAAGATCGCCGAAGTGCGATGTGCGACGCCAGTGGGACCCGATTGCAATCAAAAATAAAAAATATTAAAGGATAAGTGAAATGGTTCATGATAAAACCGTTGAAGTGCATTGTGCGATGCTGGCGGGGCCCGATCGCAAAGCTCACATCGCAAGTTTTACAAAGTAAGTGCTAAGGAAAAGTTAAGTCTTGCGGCGTTTAAAGTGCGATGTTGGCGCAAATGTGATGTATTTCAGAGCAAAGGCCTAAATATTTTCAAGTCTGGGTGGATGTGGTTTGTGCACTGTTTTGTGAAGAAAAAGGGCTAAGCACAACATCAGGACTCAACCACACATTCAAAGGATTTATCCACCAAAGCTACTAGGATTGAAGACTCATTCAAAAAGAACATGCCAGTGGGGTCAAATCGGCCCCAACCTGTGTGCCACGTCATTCTACCTCTAACCACCCTCCACCTTTCCACCTCCTCCACCCCTCTTCCCCACATCCGATGGCCCTTATCTAGTTTTAGCTCCCCCGCAACATTCGAAATTTTTCAGGAGGGGGAGGGGAGGGGGGTCCGAAATAGGTGGTATCCATTACCACCCACTCCTCCACGTGTCGCGCCCTCACAAATTTTCACCCCCTCTCTAATTATTGCTTACCATTTGAGACCCCCTCCAAAAATCTGTTTCCACTAGATTCCAAACTGCCGCCGCATTCATTTGACCATTATCACTGCTGATGCACCACGTCCACCGTCATCACTTCACATCCGGGCTTATGAGGTTTATGTGCAGGTTTGTGCGCCATTTTATGAAGAAATAGGCTACTACGTGGCAGAAGGACCTATGGTAGAATAAGCCCCAACAAGGTGTGAATATAAAGGAGGCCGAGTCGGGCAAAGGATGTTCATGCGTAACTGTTATGGTATACCAACAAAAGCAGAAAAGATAGTAAACACATAAGCACCATCATCAATCAATGAAAAATGGCAAGCACTACACTTGATTTAATTACTAAACACCAGTTTTATGAAAATCAAGGCCAGATGTTAGAGCCACCATTGGTTACCTCTTCGTGACCATCACAACCACCTCCAAGCTTATTGTTTGATCTTACGAAGAGCCATTGAAGCATTTGGATCCATGAAGAGCTGCCCAAAGTTAATTCTATAGGAGGTTTTTTTGTTAGATATTTATGTTCAGGCCTTGCATGGCCACACTTGTCCATTTTCTACTAAATTTTAATCAATGAAAGGTTTCCAAGTAAGGTAGGGAAATCGGATCCGTCTTTAGATAAATACTGCATGTTTTAGCAGAATGGACGGGGGGGGAGGGGGGAATCTGAAGGAGTGACTGAGTCCCATTCTGTAATGTTGTGATAGTTTGCAAGTAATTCAATAGAAGCTTTCAGGATTCAAGTGTTGCACCACATGGTGAAGTTTCTTCTGTTTAATGTGTGATCTGTTGTTTCCTTGTCTTTGTATTTTTGAATTCAGATATTGTAGAACGGAAATGATGAATAGTATTTTTTATGGGAGCACCCTATTCTATCTAATTCTGCAATATTCTATGTTTTCTACTGATGCCAAGTCAAGGAATTCTTAACTACTCCTTGACTTCTGCTGAACCTTACACTCCAATTTAGTTTAGGAATTCTTGATTGCTCCTCAATCTCAGCTGAGTCCCACTTTCTTGTATCTTCTTATCCTCAGAGATCCATAATAGTACACCTAGCTTTCTCTGTTTCACTCATGATGTCTTACTTCTACAAATTGGTCCCGAGCCCTTTGAATCCATTGCCCAATGGCCCTTTTCCCTCGCTTTCCCCACCAAAAAAAATTCAAAACTCAACTTTGCTTATATTATATAGCCTAATATCATTAAACTCAAACAAATCCAAATATTATAGAGAGATCCCTCTTTGGGTCTAGGAGGGCTAGATCCTAGGCCCAAAGTAGTTCTGATGTTGCCTTCGGGATTTTGCCTTCAGCCTCAGAATTACGAAGTGATAATAGGCTAAAATCTTCACTCATTCTCCAGCTCCTACTAGAAGAGAGCTCCAACCCCATGATCTCATTTATCAACACCCAATGGAAGGGAGCTCCAAACCCCTGATTTGATAATCAGTTACTACTGGAAGGAAGCTTCGACTTACTCAATAAAGGCTCCAACCCTCAACACCATCGTGGACCACGTTTCATAAATTTTCACACTAGATCCACCTACTTCAACTCATTACAACATGTAGGCCAATTTTCACCAAATTTTGAGATTGGACCCACTACCATCATTTATGCCCAATACCATATATTAAAATTGAAACTGATCACTGTACAAAATCATTCATCCAATTACTGAAACACTGAATCAAACAACTACTGAACCAATGAATCACTGAATTAAACAATCAGTCAACCAATAACCAACTCAAATCAACCAACTTCTTCTTAAACATTCAAAAAAATGTTATCACTATAACCATAACATTAGTACTGAACCTGTTAGTGTCAGTATTTGCATCCTGCCATCAGTTATCAAAAATCCTCTTTTCATATCATATTAGGGTGTCATTCAGAAAATTTTGTCATTTCACTAGGTCATCATTCCAAAATTTAATCACTCAAGGTAGCCCTAAATAAAAAAAATTCACTTTTTCCTAAATTTCCATTACTTGCTGGCTCATTTCATAATTTTCCGAATGACCATCATTCATCAATTTTTATCACTTGTTCAATAATGTCACCATGAATTTCATTCAATCAAGGCTGTGATTAGGTCTTTAGGGTTTTTCAAGGTGCAATAATAAATCATTTCCATTGCATAAGAGCAACAAGTAAGAAAATGATCAAATAACCTCTCTTTACCATGTAAAGATGACCTACAAGATGTAATTTTTATTTAAAATGTAATTTTTATTTTCCATTATGTAATTTCATGTCACTCAATTTGTAATAAGTTCATGATTCCCAAGTTGCCAACTCAGAGTTCTACATGCCAGCAAAACATCAAAAGTCAAATGAAAAGAGTTATCAATCATCAAATGATCAATGAAGTCAAAAAGAGAAAAGGGTAAAGTTTCAAAGTTTAAAGTGAAAGAGGAAAAGAGAAAGTGGGTCCCAAGTCCCAAACATCAAATTCATCAATGTATAAAGACCACCCATGAACATTCATAGAAAGAGGATGTCAAGAAGGAGTTCAAAGAAACGCAAAGGATGGTGAAACTTATGTAGAAATTAGCTGAATAAATCACTTATTCACTGAATATTAACCCGGTCATATATCAATTTCGAATTGCATACATAACACATAACATTCTTCTACGATTAATTTGTCATACGGAAATAATGTAAGCGATCTCTCAAATCAATCACACATTAACTAAGTATGTATGGGGAAAGCCTATAGCTGAAAACCCCCCAGCTATTGTGTATATTATAATGGAGAAATCATGTAACAATCATAGTACAAAAACTCTTCACAAGCTCTCATGCACTACCTCCCATGCTACACACTATCAAGCTAGATCTAGCAAATCACTTGCTCCAATCCTTAGCCACTTGATAGCCAGCCTCTATTGCGTATTTCAAAGCTATGGGATGGCCTCTTTATATAGATAAACCACCAGCCTGAACTTTGCAATACTCATAGCTTACTCCACCTATCTATGTGTTGCAAATAGCAACAGTATAGTTACAACTGATAGCTAACTCTACCCTTTCATCTATCTCTTTCACTCGTCTCCACTGAACTGATCATGCACTGTAGTGAACTGAAGTGTTCTTGAGTTGACTAATGAGTTAATATTTAGTAAATTAAATATTATTTAATTTACTCCACTCATATCTAATTGATTAGCTAGTTAACTAATCTCAACTAGTTCAACTGAAATAAATAGAACACAACTCCATTATTTGTCCCGTTAACTCCTCCAAAACTTCTGCCACTGAAGTCTAACTGAAGCCAACCATGCAAGATGCCATCAAACCCTAGGAACCACGTGATTCCTTGTGTCACTTGCATGAGCCACCTCCATGACTCAAACTGAAGTGCGCCAAGAGAGTAAACTGCTGTTTATAGTCAAAATATTATTAAGGGTAAATAATATTTGACTTCCATATTTTTAGGAGATCAGTCTAAAAATAGCCTGGGTCCTAAAAAATAGGGTCTCATCTATTTTTACCGACATGTCGCATCCATCAAGAATCTCCAAGTAGAATTCCAAAATTATGCTCCGTATGTCTAAAAATAGACATAGTCTAAAAATAGACTTTGCGCCAGAATTTGCCTGCGGGCCCACTTAGTGAAGGCGACTTCATTTCACTAAGCTCCATCATCTTGCTGCATTCTCAACACTCCCTCTCAGCAAGATATGGATTATCTGCAATCCCTATCCTGCCTCTGTGGAATTCGAACTTGCTCCCGGTGAGCGCCTTCGTCAGGATGTCGGCATCCTGATCCTCCGTGGGAACATATGAAAGCATCATGATTCTCCGCTGAACACAATCTCTGATATGATGGTACCTGATGTCGATGTGTTTGGACCTATCATGAAATACCGGATTAGCCGAGAGCTTGATGCAGCTCTGGTTATCACAGTAAATCACTGTAGGCTCCAAATGCAACCTGAACAATCCAACGAGGATCTTCCTCATCCAAATAGCCTCGCTACGCCCAAGCTTGCCGCTGGGCGTACTCGGCCTCGCCGGGAATCGAGTGCCACGGACTTCGCTTCCGCCTGCACAGAAATCGG
>CM076580.1:1233314932-1233440753 GCA_034641835.2 Pinus albicaulis
TAAAAGGTCTAAAATCACAAAACTCGTTTATGGTTGACAGAGTCAAATATTACACCTAGTTGGCTATCATGCTATGTTAAATACTTAGCCAGTAGGAGGAATAAGAGTTCCATTTTATGTTATTGTATTTTGTTCCATAGTTGAAAATACAACTAGGAGTGTGAAGTTAGAGAGAAAAATGTATGAAGTTAAGTTTTTATAGCAACCTTACACGCCAAAAGTCTTAGCTAACTCTAGAGAGATTACCTCTTTCTTTGTACTTACATATTTTCCATACCAGAAAAAAGAGAGTAGAGCATGTTTACATTTTAGTGTTGTTTTTCTCCCATAAGGATTTCCTAGGGAAAAAGGAGTAGAGCATCATTACTTTTTAGGGTTGCCTGTCTCCCATAAGGATTTCCTAGGAAAATAATTGTGTTGATTGTATTCATTATGTTCTCTATTTCTTACATTGTGTTTCATTATGTTTTATATTTATTACATTTGATTGTTTTACTCATTTAAATAGAAATTTAGTTATTAAAAGATCTAAAACTTAAATACAAATTAATCTTGATTATATAGATTTCACTTATTTTATCAAATTTGTTGTGAGAAACTATTTCATTATAATAACTATAAAACTTGACTATTAAATAACAAAATTTTGTATTGATAAACATCTACACTTCTCCAACCTAAAAAAAATACATATAACTTTTAGATACATTTAGACATGTGTTTTATTTTGGGCGTTCAAGTCCAGTTTGTAAGCAATAACCTTTAACACTTTGGGAGTTCAAGTCCACTTTGTAAGAAATAACCTAACACTTTGGAAGTTCAAAGCAGGTTTGTTTAAGTAATAACCTACCATTTTGTATTAGGTTATGCTAAATACTTTAGAAAATAGAAGTTTCATTATCACTTGAGGTTATTCATTATTCTAAATACAAATATGAATCCATGACTAATTATGGCAATATTCTTACTTTTTATTTTATACATCTAATTTGATATTTTAAAATGTACTATGTCCCATTTTGTTTTTTTTTTTTGGTTTTGTTTTTTTGTTTGTTTGTTTGTTTTTTTTTTTTCAAGATTTTTACCAAACTGAAGAATTAGTGAATGATAACAGTTGCATATACAAGACATATATTGTAATACTTTTGTTTTGATTCTCATATTTTGTAAAGACAAGTCCAGCTGAATTGTGAAAGATCTATGTAATTGTACTTTCTTTTCTAATAAATATGAAAGACTATTTTTCCTATTTGAAAAAAAAAAAACTAACACTTCTTGTATTAGGTTTTATGAAATTATTGAAATAATGAAGCCTATTGCAACAACACCAGTTAATGGTGTTCAGCAACAACACCGGTTATTGCAGCAACACCGGTTATGTGGAATTTTTATACTAAAAAAACAACTAGAAATAAACCAATAAGCAACTAAAAAAACAATCTGAAGCATAAACACTGAATGCAACTAAGATCCCTACTATTAATTAGTAGTTTCAATTGAATTATTAGTTTTCTATGAAGTTCCTTAGTGAAGTTAAACGTTAACTGTAAATTAATAGAGCTAACTTATAGTTAACATTAAATGAAATATGGAACTATTAACTATCAATTGAAACTAAACCATGGGGTGGATAACAAAAAACTTTCTATGTTAAGCTAAGTTAACTTCAACAGAAACTACTATAGCTCCCAATCAAAAAATAGTCATACAAAAACAGAGCATATTTTGGCTACCTCTAAGTCAATAAAAAGCAAAATAGTTAACTTTACAGTAAATTACCTATATGTTTAGTTTCAACTCTAATATCACTTTTCGTGGGTACTCTTTTCCTTGCAGGATTTTCCCTTAATGAGATTGACATTATTTCTTATCCAGTATTCTTCTGGTTATTTTCATACATTCATGGCCTACCAGGAGGTCAAGTCTAATGTCATAGTTCTTTTCATACATCATGGATAGCCTCAATAGAGACCGTGCTACTAAAAAGAATCAGAGAGAGTAAGGTGGTACTAAAGTCAACTAAAAAAACGCAAACATTATTGTCAAATCAAATTGGACAAGTGATATTGCATAATATGAGATTATGCCATATTGTCAAATCTATCCAATAAATTGAAATCTGCACTACGAAAGTTTGTCCCAATGATATGCCACATAATTACAAGTTGAGCTGAAGAGTTGAAGGTTTCATACATCAGTTAAAAAAAAAATCAGAGTTTAAGGTTCAGGAGGAGAAGCAGTGTAGTGAAGGGGAGCAGTAGTGTAGAGGGAATTCATGGAATGATAAAGAGTAAACTCATCCTATGGTTTTTTTCACAAGAGAAAAAACGTTGTTTTGATTATATAATATGAAGAAAACAGTCCATGAACCAATACATTCTCACATCTGATGATTGGGACCCAATTTGTCCATCCAGAGAAAAAGGTTGTCCCACCCCAGACATTGATAAGTATCCCCATGTCACATACAGAGACAGGATATAAAAACCAGTAATGAACCTCATGATAATGCCGAAATCTAAGTAGTATCCAAGTTTTCCCGAGACATCTAAAACAAAGTGAAATAGCAACAAGTAAAATAGAAAAGCAAAGTATAGTGTACCGACGTCCATTTGATATCCAATACATATCAAGTACCCAAAAACATTGACCAACAGATCATATCAAGAACCCAAACAACATTGACCAACATCGCTTAATATGAGAGCAGTGTGATAAGCCTAAATTCATTGACCAGCAGACCATAACAAGAAACCAACAACATTGACCAGCATCGCTTAATATGAAGGCAGTGTGATAACTTGTCTACGTGGAAAAAAAAGTATCATATCGTGGAGTCAGGTTTATTGTGTGAGAAATTGCATTGTTAAATACACCCCCCACTCATCCTATGTTAAGATAGACCAACATTACAGAGTTGGTAAAATTCAACAGACACCTAATGATGGTGTGTCCAGACAGAGAGGACTATCTTAACATAAATTGTTTTGTTGCTTAGCAGAGTGTTGTTAAAAAGAGGTTGTTCTTATTAAGAAGAGACCTTTCTTGGGAGAGGTGCACCAGTTGTGAATTGTCATGCCAAATTTGCACAAGAAAAATCTAGAATATCTACAGCCCACGAGTGCAAATTCTACTTCATGCTTATTTCCATTTCCAACGAGCTTCTCACATGATTGACGTGGAGAATTGAATAATTGTCTGGGAAGTGAGTTGACGCAACAAACAACCTGAAGAAGAGAGATTAAGGCATTGAACTGTGTTTAAAGTCTACATTGGACCTGCAAGTGTTATTTTAATTGTCAGAAGGTGTGAAGATCATTTGTGAGATCGAAAGCCAAAAGGAAAACCTCGTGATACGATGCCAGGTTAGGAGGAGATTCAAGGCTTGAATTCATTGCCCATCCATTGTGAATAAGATGGATGTCTATCAAAGGATTTTGTTAAAACTATTTTATGAATAATAACTACAAATACTATGTGTATATGTGGTGAACCCGACGTGAAACAAACACGCAAATTTTTTATTATAGTCTTGGAATGTCAATCACGCGGAGCTTTTGGTGCATTATGGAGTGTTGACACCTAATCCTATGGGATGGGTGTGGATATGTAATTTTGTATAATAAATAATAGTAGGAAATAAGGAAGGCCAAGAGTCATTGGGAGATGAATCCCAATAGCCTCACCTCCATGTATAAATGCATGTACATTCTTTAGCTAATACACATTCTGATTTGAGGAGTTACCTCCTGGTTTGACATGGTATCAGAGCCAGTCCCACTATTGGCATTTTTGCCTGTGGTGTAACTCCCTCATTCCTTTGCTCAGTCAGTTTTTAATAATAGTTTTTGTTGCTCCTATTAAATTGTTGTACTGTAATTCTGCATTTTTTTAATCTTTGCCCAGTTCTATTTTTGCAGCTTCTGGAGATTCTGCAATTCTGCAGACCCTGAAATTCTGCAAATTGCAGCCCCTGCCACTCTGCAACTTGCAGCCCCTGCCACTCTGCAACTCTGCCATTCCAAATTTTTTTTGTAACGGCCTCTCGGCCTCCCTCTCTCCAACGCTCTCTTCCCATTACCTGCTCTCCCTAAAATCCATCTCCCCTCTTCCCCATCGCCTTCCCCAACGCCTTCTCCCTCTACACTACGCCCCACTCAACGCATGCTCCATTTAACAAAGTCATATACACCGCTCTGTCTTTGTATAATAGCGCTCTCACTGTCAAGACCCCGTGATGTTACTAACACCTCGACACAGTCATATACACCGCTCTGTCTTTGTATAATAGCGCTCTCACTGTCAAGACCCCGCGCTGTTACTAACACCTCGACACAGTTATATATATCGTCTCTGTCACATAAATAATACGCTGGTTGTTTATATAACATCTCTGTCACATATATAATATGCTGGTTGTTTACATATATAGTCCGCCCATTCCATATATAGTCCGCCCACTTCACTTGTAATTCGATGTGTTCTTTCCATACGCTGATTCAAGCTGCATATACCGCTTTTCATCCGCCTTCAAGCTGCATATAACGCTGTCCATACACCGCCCTATGTCCATACACTGCCATATTTAATACCCTCTCCGCGCTATCATATTTACAATACCGACTGGTCAAAGTTATCTCCCCTTCACGCTGTCATACGCCCTCCACTGCATATATAATACCGTTCACTGCGCCTTAACCAATCGACCCCTCCACATTTGCTATTTCTAATACAGTCATATATATATATACCGCCTTCACATTTTCTGTCATATATATATACCGCCTCCACATTTTCAATACACATATATTGCTGTCTGTCGATATAGTCTGCCCCTCCTCATATGACATTATGACATTAATATCCGTCCTCCCACGTATTCTGGCCGCATTCACTCATAATACCACTGGCTCTTCTATCATTCATCTGCACCTCATATAACATTCCATTCATAACTTCTGTCCATTATTCAAAAGCGCCCCATTTATCAACAATACCACCCCCTCCACCATTTTTTCATATAAATTTTTTCTCCAAACAAAAAAATAAAAATATACATATATTTTTTTGTGCAGAATTCAGTATTTGCAGCAAAGAGTTTTTGTCCTTTTAAATTCAGTATATTTTCGAGCAAAGAGTTTTTGTCCCCTTTAATTGAGCAAATTTCCAGAATTGAAAGTTTTCTAGCAGAATTTTTTCCTCTTCAAAAGAATTTTTTCCAGCAAACTAATGCATTCTCTCATCTCTATTGTTGGGGTGGTTCTCTCCAGCAAAGAGAAATATCTTGAATGGTCTCGGAAGATTAAACACAAACTCATTTTTAATGAGTTGTGGAGAGGAATCTGTGAAGGACAAGAAGGAAATCCACCAGCAAAGCCCACTTCAGAAAAAGAGCTCGCCATTTGGGAAAACAAGAACTGCAAGGCCTATGCCTTGATTGCAGCTTCCGTAAATGAAGAGGTGAGTCGCCACATTTCATCATTCTCAAATTCCTATGATGCCTTGAGCAAGCTAAAAGAACTCTATGACTCACATTCAGAATTAGAAAATGTTCAATTGATGATTAAGTTGTTCAGTCTTGAAATGAAGAATGATGATCCCCTTGCTTTAGCTTCAGAAGTAAGATCTATAATGCATGACATTGAAAGCACTGGTGTAAAAATGGACATATCTCTCATAGCATATGTTAAGGCATTATATCCGACTTACTCACATTATCTTGAGTCTTTGCAAGCAAGTGGGAACCTTGAGCATATCACTTTTGATACACTTGAGAAAAAGTTTGCAGAAAGAGAGAAAGCTTTCGGGAAGATGACAGTCCCTTCGTCTTCCGAAGAGGCTGCATACTTGGCACATAGAGAAAAGAGTCATGCTCCAGATTCATCCAGAGGAAGAGGTGGTAGAAGAGGAAGAGGAAGAAGAAACTTCATAGAAAGGGGGGGCAGACAATCTGACAACCAAACAGGAGTTGGACAACATTGTTGGAGTATTGTTCGAATTACACGCGACGTGCATTAGACTGGCAACAAGTTTAAAGGTATGTGTGTGGAGAAATATTGGAGTGTGTGAAACAGATCACACAACTTTCATGTGAACAATTCGTAACAACTAGCGTGGTAGAATTTGTGTGGAGCTGCTAACCCTGGTGGAAGTCAACCGTGCTAGGACTAGAGCTAGAGAGGAGCCATAAAATTCACAAAAAATGTCATAAAATTCAATAGACACCTAATGATGGTGTGTCCAAATAGAGAGAACTATCTTAACAGAAATGTCTATTACACTCATTCACAAAAAATGCCATAACAAGAGGACCATACACCATTTGCAGCAGACCATACCGCGAGGACGGGAGGAGCAACATACCTTGCAGTAAACGAACAATGCCGACGAAAGGAGCAACAGCGCGGACAGAGGAGAAACATTGCGGACAAACAAACCTCCAGTAGACCAACAACGCAGACGGGAGGAGCGAAAACACGCGAAAAGACCAGCAGCAACAGTGACAAAAATACGCGCGAATAATGGTACCGGTAAACAAATCAACTTCGCGGGCGATTTATTTATAGAAACTAGTTCAGCCGAACTATTTTAAAAGTAAAAGTTTGGCTGAACTCAAATTTCGGCCGAACTATTGTTGCCGGTTTTCCCATCTCTGGCAAAAATTATGTTTGCCCGCGTCGTCAGTGTGCCGTCAATCTAAATGGAATCACGAGTTCGGCCGAACTATTGCCGAAAAATTTTCTCGACTCGCCCCCACCTCACAAAAAGTGTAACGCAGCTTCACGTTTTCGCCCATTTGTGTTGTGATGATCTTAATATATAATGTTAATTTGATGTTTGAATGTGTTTATTAGTCGAATACGATGTTTGTACGATGGTTATCATGATCGTGATGATGTTTATTAATTCATTTAATATTAAATGACCATGATATTTATTATGTTGTGATTGTAATTGTAATTTAAATTTTAATTGTATGTTTAATTGTATTTGTATAATTTGTACTTTTTGTAATTTAAATTGTAATTGTATGTAAAATTCTAAAATTGTAATTGTATTTTTAATTATAATTTTAATTGAATTGTATGTAAAATATTTATAAAATTGTATTTGTAATTGTAAATGTAATTCTATGTAAAATTGTAAATGTAATTGTATGTAAAATTATAAAATTGTAATTGTATTTGTAATTGTAATTTTAATTGAATTGTATGTAAAATATTTATAAAATTGTAATTGTAATTGTAAATGTAATTCTATGTAAAATTGTAAATGTAATTGTATATAAAATTCTAAAATTGTAATTGTAATTTTAATTGAATTGTATGTAAAATATTTGTAAAATTGTAATTGTAATTGTAAATGTAATTCTATGAAAAATTGTAAATGTAATTGTATGTAAAATTCTAAAATTGTAATTGTATTTGTAATTGTAATTTTAATTGAATTGTATGTAAAATATTTGTAAAATTGTAATTGTAATTGTATTTGTAATTGTAATTTTAATTGAATTGTATGTAAAATATTTGTAAAATTGTAATCGTAATTCTATGTAAAATTGTAAATGTAATTGTATGTAAAATTAAAATTCTAATTCTAATTCTAATCATAATTCATGTATGTGAAATTAATGTAAAATTGTAATTGTAATTTTAATTCTAATTCTAATTGTATGTAAAATATTTGTAAAATTTTAATTCTGTTAATGTGAAATGATTGTATTAAAATATTTAAATTTGTAAATTTGCAAATAATTGTAAAATAACAAATCTAGAATAATACGAATTTTTATAACATAATAAAGTTTAGAAAATAATGAAAATAAATTCATGTACTTTATAATTATCATTATTTTATTATGATCTTACATAAAAAAAAAAGAACTTTATATAGTCTGGTGCACTTATCATCCTAACACACACTGGTGCGTCACAACTCTTCCGCACCAACGACGAATAAACACAAATAAAAAAAATGAAACTCTATTTTCTTTAAGTGAAAAAAAAGCGGCAATTTGAAAATTGGGCGGCAAAATATTTTTGAAAATCTAATTTCATAAAATAATTCTTTAAATACTAAACATTTTTCATTATTTCACTATTTTTGCTAAAAATTTTAGCCAGATATTTACAGGAGACAAACCTGGAGCAAGAGAGCAGGAGGGCACTGTGGAGCAGCAAAATACGTTCGAACATAAGTATTCAGGCAATCAAAAACCAAACCTCTAGTGATTCAAACCCTGTATCATAGAATTTGAAACCATATCGTGATTAAATTTGATTATTTTTTTTACTTTTTTTCTGCAGTTTTTTACTTTTTTTATGCAGTTTTATCCATTTTTACCTTAAACCCTTCATTTTTTTGTTTTTGCCCCTTCTTCTCCCTGTTTATGTGATTTCAGAATTAAGGTTTTTCATTTTAGATTGACGTCCAACCCACAGGACGACTTGCATAGTCGGATCCAAATCCATTCGGCTTGTTATTGCCTAAATCTACCTCAGGCTAAAGGAAGGCAGAGTTCAGGGTAGCATCAAACCATGCTCAGTCTGGTAGCTAGCCCTACCAGAACAGGAGAGGGCTCTCTCCGGGTCAATCTCAGCAAAAATAATCAATAGGTCTTGAGATGACTGAAATAAAAGCTAATTTTAGGCTAGGTATACAAATAAAGGAGTTTTGTTATGTTTTTTGGGGTTTTTTGTTGGATCAAAGGGAAAGCCAGTTTTGGGTGCGGGGATTAGGCCTAGTTTTTGCAGAGTTCTGATTGGGGCAAGGAAGGCAATAGTTTTGATGCTTTAGATTGAGTGAATGGATGGATCAGACCAGTGAGGAGCTGAAGAGGGCAAGAGGGTCTCAAGAGTCCTCCTTAAACAGATGAAAACATGAAAAACTAAACAAAACTGAAGGCAGAGCAAAGCAAACCAATGAATTCTACCTTTATAACTTGTTTGTTCAGTTTAAGAAGAAAGGAGAATGAAAATGGTACACATAAACATCAGTGAACTTACAAATACATAGAGGAAAACACCATCAAAACACAGAGCCACAAGGATCCCAAAGAGGGCTGTAAACCCTGGTCTATTCCTTTGCCAAAATTGCAGAATGAAATGTACAATGAAGTGCTAGCAATCCGAAATGTCCAACCCTGAAAATGACTGAGAAAATACATGATATAGACAAGCCTAACTCATTCCCATGCCTCTAGGGGTCTGGCTCATCATTCTAGGAGTTGTTTCAACCATATCTAGACTAGGAACTAGAAAATAGGCCATGAAACAACTTGCCTCTATATGCTAGGAAACTGATCCATTCACTCACATTTCACCTTTTGGTGAATGAAACTTCTAGAACAAGTAAAAATGTGCCAAAATTACATGATGGTTAAGAAATTACATCAAGGTAGATCAAAAGTTACATGAAAAAGTGAAACTGGCCAAAAATAGGCGAAATTCTACGCTGTGGAGTGAAAAATAGGCCAAAATCCTCTATGCGCCGCGCCCAAAATCTCTATGCATATCACAACTTTGGAGCTGATGTTGAGGCACTTACCGAAGTCCAAATTGAGCTCATGATAGCTCGTTGGAAAGCCCTGCCTGTCTAATTTCAAACCAAAGTGGAATTTCTGGATTTGGTGTCCATTTTCCCCTCCAAAAATTCAATCTCCCAACACTGCTTCCTGTGGGTGCAAAAAGTGGCAGAAAGGTCATTTTTAGGGTGTTTATGACCCTTTAGGCAACCCAGAAATTGATGAAATCCTTAGGTAATCCATGAGCATGCATAAATTTCCATAAAAAACTCAGAAATGCAAAGTTTTCCCTCTGAAGAGCTGCCAATCATAAGCGCGCGCAAGGTGGCGCTACGCGTCGCGGAGAAAAACCTGTTTTGTGACCAAAAAATTCAAAAATGGCAAATTTTTTTCCAAATTCCTTGAAATTTGGACTAAAGGTCCCTCATCAAGTACCATGCATAGCCAAATAAGCTTTGGCCAATATTTGGAGCCTATCATGTCTTTTACGATGCTTCAGTGCCCTCCTTAGCCTTGCTTTCAGGATCTTGATCTTCGCTTTACAAACATGTGTGCGTGCCCAATAATGGTTCTTCATATGTCTGAGCATGTTCTTATCCTTATTTTCCTTCTCCAAAAGCTTCTCAAGATGAATGTTGACTCTCTCAAGCCAAGTCTCTCTATTGGCCTCAATGTCCCGCTCAATAGGTGTCATCTCGGATGGGCTTCTTCGGGCAGCTTGCCGGTTCTCACGGATGTTTTACAACTCCATGATCATCTGCTGATCCTCCAGCTCTCTGTTGCGCTGCTCCAGATAGTTTATGACCCACTAAGATCTCTGCAACTTGTCATTCAATGTGTCGATCTCAATTTTTTTCTCCTGAATGATCTCCCTCAGTTTTGAGCTTGGAGAGCTCAAATCCACATCAATCAACATGAAATCAGTATCCTGGCCTCCTGAAGGGCCCTCCTCCTACATAGGCCTCTTTCCTTTGTCCTGTACCTATGTCTGTGCTGATGACGATGGCAACGAGACCCCTTCCACCCCGAGCGGATATAGTACTCGTCGGGTTGCTACAAATAATGCTCTCGTGCCTCTCTGATAAGTGACATACACTGGCACACCGATAGGCTCTGTCTCGGGACCTTCAAACTGATGTGAAGGTTCACCTGTATCGTGAAAAATATCCGGAGGAGGCTGAGGGGCTGTGAAGAAGTCACGGGAAATGAAATCTTCCCAAGCAATGCCCTGCAATCCAAGCTGATGTACCACAACGATCTTGATGAGCGCATAATGATAAATGTTGTTGTACTGCTGCTCAGGAGTCTTCTTCTGCACAAGAGTAGTCATCCTCTTGATGTTTTGGCACATGAAATATGATATGTTCATCATCCTCACTCTCGTGAAATGCATCAATAATATGATGTGGTATGCATAGAGGCGTGAAAAACGGCCCTCACAACTGAAGTATCTGATAATGAGTCTCATCAATGGCGCATAGGATTCCTTCAAGAACCGGAATGGGAATACCCCGCTGAGCTGCCTCACATAGCTAGGCCTGATGTCAGGTTCATAATGTACTCTGTCTACCTGTTGTCTTTTATTCCACTCCTCACCTACATTCGGTATTCCTGTTGCCTGAGAAATGGTTTCTGGTGTCAAGGTGAAATTTACACCAGCGAGAGTAACCCGACCATCTCGAAAATGTAAAACAAAAAACCGGGCTAACTCCTGATGATGCTGAATCTGAGAAATCCTCTCACAATATTGATAGCATGACTGCTCTCGGAAACATGCCATGGCAAGTGGGCAGGCCTGCAATTGAGTCAACGAGGTGGGCTCTTCTCTCACATGTTTGCCTCCTTTACGAGGCCTTCTCGGTGCATGCAGCTCTGTGGTAGAATGACTGCCTTGTTCATATGATGACTCAATGTCCGTCATGGTGTTTGCAAATCTATGCCAAATGTATGTTTGGTTTGTTGAAAATGAGAAAAGAGAACTTGGTGTTTTTTGTCTCTAATTGCCAAATGTGTGCCAAGACTGTGGGAAATATGGACAGTGGGAAAAAAGGGTTTAGTCAAGTGAAATTAACATGTAAGGATAGTCACTTGACTGTGTTTGGGAATTGGGATTTGGGGATTTAGGAATTTTGCAAATAATATGGAAGAGTGATAGTGATAAGGAATGGTAGGGTTTAGGGATAAATGGGAACAAGTGACTGTATGATGATATGGTAGTGATGGGGAAAAGGGAAGGGACTGTATGATGATATGACAGTGATGGGGAAGGGAACCACAGATGGAGAATGGGATTTGCAACACTTGGCACAAAAATCAGACTTTTAAAACTTGAAATCCAAACCCTAAGGAGCAATTTTTGACCACATGAGAGGGTTTATAATTTCACCAATCAAACTCTTATATCTTTCCCTCCAAACAACATCAAACAAAAGCTAAAATCAATGGCAAGGGCGCACCAACATACTTGGAGCAAAAGAGTTTAAGTCGTTTTGAAAAATTTGGAAGCAGTGATGAAATTTTCACTTGGAAGCTCTGTGCGCCGCACGCACACCCAGTGCGCTGCGCTCATTGTATGCGCTGCGCTCGTTGAAAGATACATGGTGATGTGCGTCTGTATGCGCCACGACCTCCTTGTGCACCGCGCCTTCTCCCAATGCGTCGTGCCTGCAATTTTCACCACAGTCTCAGCCTCAAACACAAGCTTTCGCTCCTCCACGATTTTCCCTTGGGTCTTTGACAAATTCTCGCGTGAAAATGACATTTGAATGGTGAAAATATCTTGTATAGTCATGGATTTGATTTTTGTTTTGCAAAAACCCACTTTCTTATGTTTTTCTTCGGCAGTTTTTCACTTTCTAATACAAACTCTGTTTTTGTTTCCACTTTGAATTTTTTGACTTGAATGATGAAACTTTTGTCAATTTTTTGCAGGGATGACTAGCACGGAGTTTGGCAAAGGTGACCAGGGCTGCGCCTGAAGATTTTGACAACTGAAAAACTTTGAAAATATACATGGCATTTATTACAAAAGACGAAATGACGATTTTTCTTCAAAACAGAGTTTTGAAGAAGAATCATGATCTAACATTATAACGATGAAATTTTTTGAAATGAAAACTTATTTTGAACCTCCCTCTGTCCTGCTGGCATTATTGGACACTTTGAAGACAAAATTTGTGAAACCCTAGAACTAATGACTGAAATGACTCTTGCTGACTAAGAGACCAAAACAAGACTGTAAACGACTTTAAAATTGATTTTGATGAATAGACATGGACCAGCAAGTACATGACATGAGGGATATGAGTGATAAAACCCTTCCGTCAAAAGACCGATGCTCCTAATGGAATGCAAATGATTGAAGTAAATGAGACACCTAAAAATGAAATGCAACAAAAGAGATTTTGATCTCTGATGGAGGGACGAATAGACCGACTCTAACATTGGCTCCAATGGGGATGGTAGCTCCTTGGAGGTGCCAAGAACTACAGATCTTTGGAAAGAAGACGGTGCCTTTCGTCCATTGGGCTATGGAATCCACAATTTTGACAAATCAACACAAGACTGTTGACTGATTTATTGACTGAAAATATGACTCAAACTGACTCAACTTTGAAACTGAAATGACTAAAAAAACCAACTCAAAAAACTCAAACCAAAACTGAAATCCTTCTTCAGAATTATAGCCTTCACTTCGGGCCCCAAACTGAAGAAAAGATCACAGTGCACACTTGCAATGAAACTGAAATAAATGGTATGTACAATGACAATGTAATCGGCAGAAAACATCTTAGAAATGGTACCGCTTGAGCAGCCGACCATTGACCGGCCCTCCTGGACAATCTTCCCCGTTCATCTCCTTCAGAAGAAAAGCATTCTAACCCCGATATGCAGCAATTTTAAAGGGTCCTTTCCAAATATTTTCGAACTTACCGTGCTTACCCTTTTCTTTGTTCCTTGCATCCCATTTCAACACCACTTCTTCCAATTGAAATTTGTCCGCCTTTGCTTTCCTGTCGTAGATCTTCTTAATTTTCTCCTGCAGCTTGAATGTGTTTTGAAAAAATTCTTCCCTCGTCTGCTACAAATGGATCATTTGATTTATTCTTCTTTGCATATGATCTTCTTCACTGCCAGCTTCCTGTAGAAGTTTGACCACCGGAACTGCGAGAGAGGTAGGGAACACTGTATCAACTCCATAAAATAACTCAAAGGGGGACATACCAATGGATTTCTTCTGACTCACTCGATCGGCCCAAAGTGCATTGACCAGCTTCTTATGCCAACTTTTCTTGTTTATTTCCAGCAACTTTTTAATGATGTTGACCAAAGATTTGTTGGAATACTCCGCCAATCCGTTGCCTTGCGGATGATAAGCGGTTGAGTGCCCCAAAATGATTTTATACTTGTCACAAAACTCAATCATCCTTTTTGATTTGAAAGCTGCTGCGTTATCAGTGATTATCTTATTCGGGCAACCAAAACGAGACAAAATGTTATTCTCAAGGAAAGAAATTATTATCGAATCCGTAGCTTGCCTGGCGGGAACTGCTTCAATCCATTTCGTGAAATAATCTGTCGCTGTTAGGATCCATCTATGCTGACCTAAATAGGCGGGATGAATTTCGCCAATGAAATCCAAACCCCACTGCTGAAAAGGTGCACTCACCTCAATGGGCTTAAGCGGCAAAGGCTGTAATTTCTGCCTTCCTTCAAAAATCTGACATTCATGACAGCTTTTGACAGTCTTATACACATCAGCAAACAATGTAGGCCAATAGTATCCTGCTCTCAAAATCTTATTGGCCGTTGTTTTCCAAAACAGGTGACTGCCACAATCTCCTTTGTGAAAATCCTCCATAACCCGTTTTGCTTCTTCTTCCACCAAACAATTCAACAAAACACCACCGGGATCTTTCCAATAAAGTGAATTATTCAAAACAAAAAACTTAGCAGCATTCAATTTCAGAGTTCTACTTTTGTTTCTAGCCATGCTGGGTGGTGGTGACAAATTTTGAAGCACATATACAATATTTGAATACCAAGGAGATGTCACAAAAAATTCTGATACCTGAACTGATGAACTTTCCTCATTCTCTTCGGACATAGCAGCAATAAGATTGATGTCCAAAGCGTGCAAATTTGATTCAGCCATTAAATTTGCCATCCCTTGTCCTTTGATAAGTTTTTTAGGCTTTATCTCCACATCATATTCCAACAAAGCAGCAATCCATTGACCCCGTCTCCCTTCTGGATCTGTTTGCACTAAAACATCCTTTACGACAACGTTAGGAACATAAGAAATAATATGAGAATGCAGAATATATACTCGAAAATATTTCAACGCTTTCACAAGTGCAAGAGCTTGCTTTTCAATTATGTTATATTTCAGGGCTGCATCTCTTATAGTACGGCTGAAAAAAGCAATTGGTTTTTCATGTCCATCTCTTTTCTGCATTAATAATGCTGCCATAGTATGCTCCGAAGCAAATGAAAACAAAATAAAATCCTGAGTGTAATCCGAGCTGGTCAAAACAGGAGCTGAAGAAAGAACCAACTTCACTAGATTGAAATACTTTACCGCCTCCTCAGACCATTTTACTACACTATCCTTCTTAAGCATGTATGTAATCTCTCTTAGATTTTCAGCAAGGTTAGGCACAAAGCGGCATAAAAAATTCATCTTACCATTAAAAGACTGAATCTCCTTCTTATTGCAGGGAAGATCGATTTTCTGAATAGCTTCAACTCGTGCCGGGTCAATACGGATGCCATCTTTTGAAATAATGTGACCAAGGAGTTTGCCCTCATCCATGGCAAACAAACTCTTCTTCGGATTGAGTGACACACCATACTTTCTACATCGCTGAAAAACAACTTTCAAATGGTAAAGATGTTCTTCATCAGAATTGGAAAAGACTGTCAAATCATCAAGATACACAAATAAGAAAACATCTTTCTCATTTGCAAATGCCATGTCCATTGCACGTTGAAATGTCGCACCAGCATTCTTCAAACCGAAAGGCATTTTGGCGTAATGGAAAGTTCCCCACGGAGTGGTGAACGTTTTTTTGTCTCTATCATCCTCATGGACTAGAATTTGGTTATACCCAGAATAACCATCGAGTAGTGACATACGAGATGCTCCAACTACTCGCTGCAATATGTGATCCATTTTGGGCAATGGATGATTGTCTTTCAAAGACACTTTGTTCAAATTCCTAAAATCAATGCACAAACGAATCCCACCTGTCTTTTTGCGAATGGGCACCAAATTGGAAATCCAATTTGACAATCTTATAGGAATAATGATACCAGCCTTGTATAATCGATTCACCTCTTTCTCAATTGAGGGCAGCAACTTCGGATTTATCCTTCTCAACTTCTGCCTGAAAGGCTTTTGATTTGGCTTAATAGGAATGGTGTGCTGAATTATATTGGTATCATACGTCTTTAAATCTGAATAGTCCCAAGCAAAAGAATCAGCAAAAGAAGACAACAAACTAAAATATTTTTCTTTTACCTCCGGTGGCAATGCTTTGGATAACTTCACCATCTTTGGATTTTCAGTTGTTCCAATGTTCACGTCTTCAACTCCCTTTTCAGTTGGCCGCAAGGTTAGCTTTCTAGCTACGTCATATTGATCAAAGAGCTCTTCTAAAGGAATCAAACCCTTAGTAATGACATTATCTTTCAGCTGCAACACTTCCATTTGATTTATTTGCACATCAGCCTCACCATCATCATGTTCTGTGTCAATTGAAGTGTCTTTGAACTTACCTTTGTTCTGCAGAAATTCATCAATCTCATCATCATCTTGGAATAATTGCCAAAACCTTTGATTATCTGGGACAGTTGGACGATGTTTCACATGGATCTCGAACTTGTTACTTGAGTTCATTGGAATCTTCAAATTACTTGCTGCCTTAGCAAGAGCATCCGCAATGCCATTCTGAATGCGAAGGATACAAGTTAAAGTATAGTCTGAAAACAACTTCAAGATATCAAGAACAACATTTCGATAAGCCCGCATTCGAGGATGCTTAGCTTGATACTCACCCTTCACTTGCTTAATCACCAACTCGGAGTCACCATAGACTGCAATCCTTTTAGCATTCAATTTCCTAAGTATTTTCAGACCAGCAATCAAAGCTTCGTATTCTGCCTCATTATTTGAACAATCAAATGCTAATTTGTAAGAACAAACTCTCACATTACTAGGTACCTTGTTTGGGGCGGAAAAAAGACTGCGTACCCAAATGCCGATTCCAGCACCATCACTCCCAACTGCACCATCGAAATCCATAGTCCATAAACCTTCTTCATCTTCTTCCAAGTGCTGAAATTTCATTTTCTCTGTTATTTCTGCTTGTTGTCCCTCAACTTTCTGCTGCTTTTGGAAGGCTGATTGCTCAGCGGAACTCTCAAGTTCTTGTCTCTCTTTCATCAAAACTTCTCTGAAATTTTCTGTGATCTCTGGAATGTCCTCTGCTTCAAATAACTGACTATCTACATCATTGAAACTATCTGAATACAAAACAAAATACTCTAAATCTATATGTACATAATTAATCGGATGATTTACGGGTTTCTCCTTGCTGGTGATCATATACTTCATCTTTTGTTCTTGATATAGTTTTCTCATCTGACCGAACACAGGAATGGTAGCATAGGAGAAATCGAGCTGCAATGTTCCCTTCAATTTCACTCCCCAAGATCTGGAAAGAAGCATGCCAAATCTTGGAGGAATGTCTGCCACAACTACATCCATCGAAACATTCTTCGTAGGAATCTGATCTAAACTTACCACCAAATATTTAATAAGCCCAATACATCTTACTCTGCTGGAATCAAAAGAATACAGATCATGATACTTCCGAGTGATGTCCAATCCTAATTTCTCCATAATCGCCCTCGGCATGAGATTGTGAGAAGCTCCATAATCAAACATGGCATTATGTAACACAAAATCATGCAATCTAAGGCTGATATAAAAAGGTGGCACATCGCTATCGGGAGACTCACCATCCAATGCTGGACCAAAGATCAACTCAGGTTGATCATCTTCCACATTCACCATATCATACATTGGATCGAAATTCAAAATTTTAGATACTTGACCCTTGTAGCTGCTATTTCTCATCAACTCGGTCAAAGGAATGGAAACTTTTAACTTAGCAATCTCACCTTCTAAGCTAAAAGCTGAAGTCCTTTCTACCTCTTTGGCTGGAGCATCCTTCCTTTCGGCTTTTTCCCTCGACACAATTGGCTGATTTGATCTTTCACTTGCTGATGGGGACTTGCTAGTAGTAGGATCAACTACATCTTTTCCCTTATTTTGTGCAATGGGTGCATCATTCTTTGGTGCTGCAACTTCTTTTTTCTTTTGGATTGGGTTGATAGGCACATCTCTGTTTCTAAGTGAATATTGTTTCTGCTGGGCGGACAAAGCATTCATATAACCTCTCTGATACTCATTCGACTCTTCTTCAAGAGCTGTCTCATTTGCCAAGATAAAATCCTCATCCTTTTGTACAACTGAACTTTCTGCAAACTCCTCATCTTCAGTGATAAAGGTTGGCATGTCATCAGGTGTAAAAAAGTGATTTTCTTCTCCAATTACATTTTCTTCATCATCTGATTCCGGGCAAACAAAATTCTACTGTAAAGGAGTCTTTACTTGCTATTGTGCTGGCGATTCTGGTGCTCGCTGCTCTCGTTGTTTGATCCCGAATTGTGGTTGCTGCTGTCCACAAAAGTTGGGATTTCTAATCTGCGGTTCGGGCTTATCAAGCGTCATTCTTTCAAACAACTTTTCCACTTTGCGAAGTAGTTGATCTGAAGTAGAAGCTTCTTCCTTTATCATAACTTTCTTCTCTGCTTTCAATCTAGCTCTCTTGTCATTCAAATTTGCCTCAACACTCACCGCAATTTTCTGCATATCCTCCAAAGTGGGCGGATCTCTTTCTCGTGATGAATAGGCCATGTCTAGATCAAAACCATCTGGAAATTTTAACAAAGCTGACTTCTTAGATGGCCTTAAATCATCAGGAATTGCATTATAAACCGCATTAAATCTAACACAATAGTCTTGGACGAACTCACCAGCATTGCACTTGATCTTGGTATATTCAGAAGTGATTTGAAGAGGATCTTTCTTTACTTCCCACCGATCTAAAAATTGTCTCTACAGCTCGGTCAATGTAGTAATACTTCTAGGCTGCAAAGCTCTGAACCATTTTCTCACTTCACCTCCAAAAGTTTGCACAAACAATCTCATAGTCACATTTTCTTCATCAATTTCATGAATATCAAAGAAGTCTGCCATTCTGTCAATATGTTGCTGAGCAGGAACACTTTGAGGAGTGCCATCAAACAATGGGATCTTACTTTGATAATCAGCGGGCATAGCATCCAAGTTTTGAGGCAAGACAAGGGGTGCGAATCTAGCAGCCATTGCTCTTGGTGGATTTATAATCTGTCTTGGAGAAACGGGTGGAGTAGGAGCAGTAGATGTATGAGGTGTATGTGGTGGGGATGGAGGAGAAACTACTATAGATTTTTTATCGGAAATAGATGGTTGCGCGGGAATAGTAGGAATGAACAAAGGCTCGGTGTGAACTTGTGAATCAGAAGTAACTGCTGATGGCCCAAGAGTTTCAGATGCAGACTCTATAAACTCAGGAATATTTTTTGCAACAATGGAGTTTTGAATATTCAAGATGTAACTGTCAATGGATCTATTAGCCTGTTCAATTTCAAGATACTTGATAAACTCGGGATTTATGACAATAGAACTAATAGCACTTTCAGACTTAGTTTCAAACAACGACAACTCAAATTTCTCGTCAAATTCAATATCTTCAAGTTATTCAAAAATAGCGGGACATGAATGAGATTTAAAAAAAGGGATTATGGGACTTTCTCGATGAAGGATTCTTGAAATCAGATTGGGATTCTCATACACTGGAGGTGGATTGGGATTTCGGATTTGCTCTAGTATGTCTTCTGGAAGCCAGTGTGTTGGATTAATTTCAAAATCAAAGGGACAAAACCAACTTGTTCAACCTATCAAATTCTAGACTCATCACCCAAAAGTCCAGAATGATCTAATATACTGGGGTAATTTGAAAGTCAAGTGTCATGTTCACAAGCTAGACCGGAGATTGACTGAAGCATTGTTTATCTACTTTCTCTAATGCAAAGCAAGAGCGTTTCGAAGGCTACCTAGCATAACTTCAGGCTCCGTCTGTAGCTTATGAAACAATTAACACCAAAAAGAAAACCATTTTCTTCCCCAGTATGGTCGCCACTATTTTATTTCCTAAATATACCTCAGGATGAAGGAAGGTAGAGTTCAAGGTAACATCAAACCACACTCAGTCTGGTAGCTAGCCCTACTAGAACAGGAGAGGGCTCTCTCCGGGTCAACCTCAGCAAATATAATCGATAGGGCTTGAGATGACTGAAATAAAAGCTAATTTTAGGCTAGGTATACAAATAAATGAGTTTTATTATGTTTTTGGGGGTTTTTCGTTGGATCAAAGGGAAAGGCAGTTTTGGGTGCGGCGATTAGGCCTAGTTTTTGCAGAGTTCTGATTGGGGCAAGGAAGGAAATAGTTTTGATGCTTTATATTGAGTGAATGGATGGATCAGACCGGTGAGGAGCTGAAGAGGGAAAGAGGGTCTCAAGAGTCCTCCTCAAACAGATGAAAACATGAAAAACTAAACAAAATTGAAGGCAGAGCAAAGCAAACCAATGAATTCTACCTTTATAACTTGTTTGTTCAGTTTAAGAAGAAAGGAGAATGAAAATGGTACACATAAAAATTAGTGAACTTACAGATACATAGAGGAAAACACCATCGAAACACAGAGCCACAAGGATCCCAAAGAGGGTTGCAAACCCTGGTCTATTCCTTTGCCAAAATTGCAGAATGAAATGTACAATGAAGTGCTAGCAATCCCAAAAGTCCAACCCTGAAAATGACCGAGAAAATACATGATATAGACAAGCCTAACTCATTCCCACGCCTCTAGGGGTCGAGCTCATCATTCTAGGAGCTGTTTCAACCATATATAAACTAGGAACTAGAAAATAGGCCATGAAACAACTTGCCTCTATGTGCTAGGAAACTGATCCATTCACTCACATTTCACCTTTTGGTGAATGAATCTTCTAGAACAAGTAAAAATGTGCCAAAATTACATCATGGTTATGAAATTACATCAAGGTAGATCAAAAGTTACATGAAAAAGTGAAACTGGCCAAAACTAGGCAAAATTCTGAGCCGTGGAGTGAAAAAAAAGGCCAAAATCCTCTATGCGCCGCGCCCAAAATCTCTATGCGTAGCACAACTTTGGAGCTGATTTTTAGGCCCTTCCCGAAGTCCAAATTGAGCTCATGATAGCTTGTTAGAAAGCCCTGCCTGTATACTTTCCAACCCAAGTGGAATTCTTCGATTTTGTGTCCATTTTCCCCTCCAAAAGTTTAATCTCCCAACATTTCTTCCTGTGGGTGCAAAAAGTGGCAGAAAGGCCATTTTTAGGGTGTTTTTGACCCTTTAGGCAACCCAGAACTTGATGAAATCCTTAGGTAATCCATGAGCATGCATAAATTTCCATAAAAAACTCATAAATGCAAAGTTTTCCCTCTGAAGAGCTGCCAATCATAAGCGCACGCAAGGTGGCGCTACGCGTCGGGCATAAAAACCTGTTTTATGACCAAAAAATTCAAAAATGAAAAATTTTTCTCCAAATTCCTTGAAATTAGGACTGAAGGTCCCTCATCAAGTACCATGCTCAGCCAAAGAAGCTTCGGCCAAGATTTGGAACCTATCATGTCTTTTACGATGCTTCAGTGCCCTCCTTAGCCTCGCTTTCAAGATCTTGATCTTCGCTTTACAAACATGTGTGCGTGCCCAATAATGGTTCTTCATATGTCTAAGCATGTTCTTCTCCTTATTTTATTTCTCCAATAGCTTCTCAAGATGAATGTTGACTCTCTCAAGCCAAGTCTCTCTATCGGCCTCAATCTCCCGCTCAATAGGTGTCATCTCGGATGGGCTTCTTCGGGCAGCTTGCCAGTTCTCACGGATGTTTTGTAACTCAATGATCATCTGCTGATCCTCCAACTGTCTGTTGCACTGCTCCATATAGTTTATGACCCACTGAGCTCTCTGAAACTTTTCATTCAATGCGTCGATCTCAATTTTTTTCCCCTGAATGATCTCCCTCAATTTTGAGCTTGGAGAGCTCAAATCCACATCAATCAACATGAAATCAGTATCCTGGCCTCCTAAAGGGCCATCCTCCTACATAGGCCTCTTTCCTCTATCCTGTACCTGTGCCTGTGCTGATGACGATGGAAACGAGACCCCTTCCACCTCGGGTGGAGATAGTACTCATCGGGCTGTTGCAAATAATGCTCTCGTGCCTCTCTTTTAAGTGACATACACTGGCACACCGATAGGCTCTGTCTCGGGACCTTCAAACTGATGTGAAGGTTCACCTGTTTCGTGAACAATCTCCGGAGGAGGCTGAGGGGCTGTGAAGAAGTCACGGGAAATGAAATCTTCCCAAGCAATACCCTGCAATCCCAGCTGATGTACCACCATGATCCTGATGAGCGCATAATGATAAATGTTGTTGTATTGTTGCTCGGGAGTATTCTTTTGCACAAGAGTACTCATCCTCTCGATGTTTTGGCACATGAAATACAGTATGTTCATCATCCTCACTCTCGTGAAATGCATCAATAATCTGATGTGGTATGCATAGAGGCGTGAAAACATGCCCTCACAACTGAAGTATCTGATAATGAGTCTCATCAATGGTGCATAGGATTCCTTCAAGAACCGGAATGGGAATACCCTGCTGAGTTGCCTCACATAGCTAGGCCTGATGTAAGGTTCATAATGTACTCTGTCTACCTGTTGTCTTTTATTCCACTCCTCACCTACATTCGGTATTCCTGTTGCTTGAGAAATGGTTTCTGGTGTCAAGGTGAAATTTACACCAGCGAGAGTAACCCGTCCATCTCACAAATGTAAAACAAACAACCCAACTAACTCCTGATGATGCTGAATCTGAGCAATCCTCTCACAATACTGATAGCATGACTGCTCTTGGAAACATGCCATGGCAAGTGGGCAGGCCTGCAACTGAGTCAACGAGGTGGGCTCTTCTCTCACATGTTTTCCTCCTTTATGAGGCCTTCTCGGTGCATGCAGCTCTGTGGTAGAATCATTTTCTTGTTCATATGATGACTCAGTGTCTGTCATGGTGTTTGCAAATCTATGCCAAATGTATGTTTGGTTTGTTGAAAATGAGAAAAGAGAACTTGGTGTTTTTTGTCTCTAATTTCCAAATGTGTGCCAAGACTGTGGGAAATATGGACATTGGGAAAAAAGGGTTCAGTCAAGTGAAATTAACATGTAAGGACAGTCACTTGACTATGTTTGGGAATTGGGATTTGGGGATTTATGAATTTTTCAAATAATATGGGAGAGTGATAGTGATAAGGAATGGTAGGGTTTAGGGATAAATGGGAACAAGTGACTATATGATGATATGGTAGTGATGGGGAAAAGGGAAGGGACTGTATGATGATATGACAGTGATGGGGAAGGGAACCACAGATGGAGAATGGGATTTACAACACTTGGCACAAAAATCAGACTTTTAAAACTTGAAATCCAAACCCTAAGGAGCAGTCTTTGACCACATGAGAGGGTTTATAATTTCACCATTCAAACTCTTATATCTTTCCCTCCAAAAAACACCAAACACAAGCTAAAATCAATGGCAAGGGCGCACCAACTTACTTGGAGCAAAATATTTTAAGTCGTTTTGAAAAATTTGGAAGCAGTGATGAAATTTTCACTTGGAAGCTTTGTGCACCGCGCTCACTGTATGCACCACGCTCATTGTATGCGTTGCGCTCGTTGAAATATACATGGTGATGTGCGGTTGTATGCGCCACGACCTCCTTGTGCACCGCACCTTCTCCCAACGCGCTACGCTTGCAATTTTCACCACAGTCTCAGCCTCAAACACAAGCTTTCGCTCCTCCATGATTTTCCCTTGGGTCTTTGACAACTTCTCGCGTGCAAATGAAATTTGAATGGTGAAAATATCTTGTATAGTCATGGATTTGATTTTTGTTTTGCAAACATCCACTTTCTTATGTTTTGCTTCGGCACTTTTTCACTTTGACTTTTTTGACTTGAATGATGGAACTTTTGTCAATTTTTTGCAGGGATAACTAGCACGGAGTTTGGCAAAGGCGACCAGGGCTGCGCCTGAAGATTTTGACAATTGAAAAACTTTGAAAATATACATGGAATTTATTATAAAAGACGAAATGACGATTTTTCTTCAAAACAGAGTTTTGAAGAAGAATCATGTTCTAACATTATAACGATGAAATTTTTAGAAATGAAAAATTATTTTGAATCTCCCTCTGGCCTGCTAGCATTATTGGACACTTTGAAGAAAAAATTTGCGAAACCCTAGACCTAATGACTGAAATGACTCTTGCTGACTAAGAGACCAAAACAGGACTCTAAACGACTTTAAAATTGATTTTGATGAATAGACACGGACCAGCAGGTACATGACATGAGGGACATGAGTGAAAAAATCCTTCCGTCAGAAGACCGATGCTCCTAATAGAATGCAAATGACTGAAGTAAATGAGACACCTAACAGACCGGAGGATGAACAGACCGACTCTAACACGGCCATTACGTGAATTTTTGAAAAAATGGATTTTTCATTATCGATGCGCCCTGCATACACTACCGCACCGGTGCGCTATATTATACAGCGCACCACAAAAGTAATCTATTAAAAAAAAATGAAAACATTTTTTCCAAATCCGTGTGTCAAATCTGAAATAGAGCACTGGTGCTCCATTTAACTAGGTAAGCACCGTACGGTGTATTACACTGTTTTTGCGGTGCATTTATAATATCCCACGCACCATTAGGTCAATTACACTGTTTTTTGCGGTGTGTTTATAATACTCAACACATCGTACGATGTATTATACTGTTTTGCGGTGCTTTGTTAATATCCCCATGCATTGGCTGCGGTGCGGACCTCATGAAAGGCGCACCGGTGTCTTGAGATTTATTTTCTACCTAAAAAGTTAAGAGTTTATTTATAAATTTATTAATGAATGATATGGTACAGGTTTCAGATTGATAAAGAAATGTCAGACAAGAGATCAAGTAACAAAAATACTGTTAACACATCAAGAAAAACAAAAAAGGAAAGTTCTTTGTAAATTCTTTATAAAAAATATTATTTTTGACCTATATTTAAGTTTAACTAAGATGTATTGTTTACTGTGTATCATGCAGAGCCACAAAATGATGAAGCTCGATATGATTATTTCTGATCTAGGACCAGAAGAGCATAAAAGTTTAATGGAAAAATTGCAAAAGGATGAATCAGGTGAATGAAAAAATACTATCAATCCAATATGAGTTTATTTTTTTAATTATCATTAATAATATAGTTAAAATTATTAGATAACATGTGTCAAACAGTCTACTAATTCACATCTGTTTAATGTTATATAGGGACCAACAACTCAGAAAAGGAATGTTTTTCTACGAAAAGAAAAAAAATAGTGTTAGCGCTCAAATCTACCTTAGGCATCTTATTCGGAAAACCTGGGATGTGATCTCGGCTCATGGGAGCATATCTTCTCGTGATTCGGTCCATCTTGAAAATCTCATAGCTACTGATCTCCCTGCAGTGAAGTCACCATGAAGCATCGATTTCTGGATTTGTTTAGTGAATGAAGTCACCAGGTGAATGATTTCAGCCTTGCAGTGTCTGATCGTTGTTCACCATCAACCATCAGATCTGAACTTGATACATGTACTGGGGCAATTTACAAGTTAAATGCTATGATTACAAGTTAAATCAGAGATCGACTGAAGCAGCGTTTATCTACTTCGCTGAAGCATAGCAACAACGTTTCGAAGGCTACCTGGCGTGACTTCAGACTCCGTCTATAACAAGCAAACATTTTGAGTTTTTCCCCAGTATGGTAGCCACTATGTTAGCGCTCAAATCTACCTCAGGCTGAAATAAGGTAAAACTCAAGGCTACATCAAACCACACTCAGCCTCGTAGCTAGCCCTACTAGGACAGGAGAGGGCTCTCTCCGTCAATCTCGATAAAATGAACAATTGGGTGCGAGATGACTCTAGAATGGGAACTGATTTTAGGCTAGTAAATAGATAGGAATTTTTGATTTTGATTTTTTGGGTTTTTGTTGGAGAAATGAAAAAAAAAAAAACAATTTTGGGTCCGGGGATAAGGTCAGATCTTTGCAGATTTCGAGTTGGGGCGAGGTAGGCAATAGTCTCGATGCTTTGAATTGAGTATATGGATGGATCAGAATGAAAAGGAGCTGAAGAGGGCAAGGGAGAACATGGATCCTCTCCAAACAGGCAAAAACATGCAAAATTAAACGAATTCAAAGGCAGAGCACTGTAAACAATGGATTCAACCTCATCTACTCATTCATTTAATTTCAGAAGCATAAGAAGGGATGGCATACATTTAACATGAAATAACTTACAATAAACTGAGAGAAAACGCTATCAAGAACTCAAAGCCACAAGAATCCCAACAGGTGCTGCAAAACCTCTGATCTTTCCTTAGCCAAAATATGAAAAATATGTACAATAGTGTGCCAAAAGTTTCCCAAGAGTCCAACCTGTAGAATGTCTCAGAAATTACAATATATAGATCACTCTAACCCCTTCCCATGCCTCTAGGGGTCGAATTCCTTCTTCAGGGATCAGTTTCAACCAAATTCTAATCAAGGAACTAGAATCTAGGCAGCTAACAACTTGCCTCTAAAAGAGTGGAAACTGATTCATTTACATGATTTTCACTTTTTTGAGAGTGAATCTTCTAGAATAGGTAAAAATGAGCCAAATTTACATGCCAACCATCAATTTACATCATGAAAACCCAAAAATTTCATCCACAAGAAAAACTGGTCCCAACTGGCCGAAATTCTGAGCTGGAAGTTGAAAATTTGACCAAAAATCTATATGGGTAGCGCGCCTTTCAGCCTGATTTTGAGGCACTTCCTGGCATCCAAATTGATCTCATGATAGCTCGTTGGAAAGCCCTGGATGTTGGCTATCCAACCCAAGTGAAATTTCCCAATTTGGAGCTCATTTGACCCTCCAAAACTTCATTCTCCCAGAGGTACTTCCTGCTGGTGCAAAAGGTGGCAACAAGGTGGTTTTCATGGTGTTTTTGGGCCTTTTGACCATCCAGAACCTGATGAAATGATTCGGAAATGCCTGAGCATGCATAAATTACCATGAAAAACCAAAAAATGCAAATATTTCCTTCAGCAAGTGTCCCGAACAAAAGTGAGCATGTGGATGCGCTACTCGTATAGCTGAAAAATCTGTTTTTGGACCAAAATATTTCAAAATGACAAAAATTTCTCCGAATTTGCTCAAATTCAGAGTGAAGACCCTCCATCATGTATCATGCCCATCCAGTGAAGCCTCAGCCAAAATCCGAAGTGGATCAGGCCTTTTCCGCCGTTTTAGTGCTTCGCTCAACCTCCTCTTCAGAATCTTCATTCTTGCTTTGTAGACATGCATGCGGGCCCAATAATGACCTTTCATGTGACGAAGCATGTCTTTGTCTCGATTGGCCTTCGCCAACAATTTTTCCAGATGAATGTTAACATGCGTGAGGCAAGAATCTCGATCGGCCGGTGTGATATCACTAGGTCTCTTCCGGGCCAACTGTTGATCCTCACGGATTCGCCGCAGCTCATAAAGTGTATGCTCATCTTCTAGCTGTTTGTTACGCTGCTCCAGTTAGTCTATCATCCACTGAGCCTTCTGCAATTTATCTTTCAGTGTGTCATTCTCGTCCCTTTGCTACTGGATGATCTCTTTCAGCTTCGAGCTAGGAGAGCTCGCATCAACATCAATAATCGTGAAATCAGTGTCCCGGCCTCCTGATGGGCCCTCATCATGCATGGGCTTCTTTCCCTTGTCCTGGATCTGTACCTGTGCTGAAGAATAAGGCGAGACCCCTTCCACATCATGTGGAGATAATACTCGCTCTGCTGATGTAGTCAACGAGACCCCTTCCACCCCGGGTGGAGATAATACTCGCCGTGTAGCTGCAAATAAGGCCCTGTGACCTCGCTGGTATGTCACAAACAATGGAGCACTGATATGCTCGACCTCAGGGATGTCCGGCTGATGTGAAGGCTCTCCCTCATCATAAACTACCTCGGGAGGCGGCTGTGGCGCTGTGAAGAAGTCACGGGAGATGAAATCCTCCCAAGTAATGCCCTGCTGTGGAATCACTGTCATACTCTTGCTCATAAACTGAATCTGTCTCTGACATGGCTCTGAAAACAAGATGTCTGCAATATGTGTGTTGATATAGGTGTAGTGAAGTCAAAGTTTCAATGTATGCTCAAAACCCAAATATATTGCACATGTACCAAAACATCATAAGAAAACAAGTGACAGTGGTAATAGCTCTGTTTAGTGGATTGGCATTAAAGACAGTCTCTGTTTTTGGATTACAAGCGAATTTGAAAAATGAGTAGATAGTGAAAATGTAGTGTACAGCCTTTGTAATGATGGCCAAGGATTTGTCAAAGGAGCAAACAAGTATGGGATTGTGTTTTATCAAATGGAGAATAGGAACAACATGACAATGACCATAGTGAAACAAATGGCCATCACAGTGGTAATAGAATGATGATGACAGCAGCGGTGATATTATGGTGATGGAGGATATAGACCAGTCCACATAAGACTATGTAAAAACATGAAAGTACATGACAGCAGTGGTAAAATGGCCAAGAAAAAGGCATGAGGATGATGTACACAATTTGCCAGGGCATGAGCATATATACCAATCACAAAAGTTTACAAACCCTTCACAAGACTGTCATATATCTTTTAAAACCCTGAGAATTGAATTTGCTATGAACATAGGGTTTATAGATTTCTCCTCTTTCCACATCAAACTCACTAATTTTCCACTTTAAAAATACCAATACCCTGTTCAAAAATCACTGAGCAATGTTTAAAAACCTACTTGCACATTGATGGAGGCGTTTGAGCTCGAAATCGAACGCAAAAACAAAATTTTTTGGCTCTGTCACTATATGGGTAGCGCCCGTGTTAATTAACACTGGCTATGGAACTTATGTGGGTAGCGCACCTCCTGTATGGGTAGCGCGCCTCTTGTGAGTAGTGCGCTACATAGTGCATTTTGCAGGAAGCTTTTGGAGGCCTTCCCGGTGTCCAAATTAGGCGTGTGATAGCTCGTTGGAAAGCTCTTGGAGTCTACTTTCCAGCCCAAGTGGAATTTTTCAATTTTGAGTTCATTTACCCTGTGATAAATCAAATCTCCCAACACTACTCCCAGCAGGTGCATCAATTCTCCTGAGGCAACGGTATTCTTGACATTTCTCCAAAACCATTATACCTGTGTAAAAAGTGAAGGAGGTTTTTCTTCCTTGGCATGTTTTGGACAAAAAAATCTCTCATTTTTCCAAAATTCATCTTTTATTGCTCTGAAACATCTTTTGAGTGAAACTTATCCCGATGTGTGAAACAAGGGATTTTGTCGAAATGAAGTGAAATGAAGGGGATAAGGGGCTTCTAAATTCTTGGAGAAATTTTGGGAAGTAGGGGGGGATGTTAGGAAGCAGGGGAAAGTGGAATCTCAGAGATTGAGTGAGAGGAAGGGGTCCAAAAGGGCAAAACACAGGCCTAGCCTAGAAAATTGCCAAGTTGTGGCAAGAAACTAGGGTTTGTGCAAAAATGAGGAATTTGAGGGATCTCAGTGATGGGAAGTGTTTAATAAGGTGAATTAATGATAGGGGAAGGTGTATGAACATCAGGATACAAGTTTTTCTAATGATTTGACCATCCAAGAGAAATTACCTCCAAAACCCTAGGAGAGGGAAATGGACCTTACCTAGGCACAACTGAAGCATGAACAAGCTGTAAAATGACCCAATGGAACTTGACATGATGATGAAAACACTTTGAATGATGGTACACTCAGCTGAATGGTGACATGGACCGACATTTGGACAACTTTGGAAGGAGTGAAAGCAAACCCTAGACCTAATGCCTAGTGACCAAATTTTGCTTGAAGACTCACTGAAATGACAAAATTTGACCTCGACACCTTAAAATCACTTTGTAAGAGCATGTTTGATCACTGAAGGAAATCTGCAAAGGCTGACTCTAACAAATAGAACATGCAAATAAAAATTAATTGCTCCTTAGCTCATCTAGAGTGGAGCTGGAAGTTAACGAAAGGGGGAAAAACTTTTACAAAATTTTGAGGGATCTAGTGGAATGAATGTATAGACGTTATTTTCAACAACAACAACGTGCTTCAAATGTAATATGTACTCATTGAATTTTTCGATCATTAGGTACAATAAATAAACAATGTAGCATTAAATATTAATTTTCAAGAATTTTCTTGTAGAAAAGGAAAGAAAATGGAACCCATTCAGTACATAAAACAGGATGACAGGGAAGAAAATGGTTGATCTCTAAGTTTGTGAGTAATTGTTACTTCCTTATAACAACTTAACTAGATTTCATTTTTGTATTTTTTAAGTTGTTTTACAAAAATCATCATTGAATGTTTTCAAACAGGTACTAACATACAAAGAAGAACCATCAGAAAAATTGATTGAAATTGGGTTAAATATGGGTTGTGAGTATATGTTGGCATATTAGAATTTAATTGTGGAATTTGTAAGCATCTATTGATCTTGTTTTACTTAGCTCCGTCTATAATTAATAGAACAAAAACATCTTTTATATTAAATATATGATTTGTTATGGGGTATAAAACTTGCAGGAAACAAATATGGAACTGCGCCAACAGATGAAATTTTGAAAGATGGCATGGTACATGGTTTTGAAAGAATGTGTATAGTTTATAAGTCAATTGTTGCTATGGTACGTCATTTTTCTTTTCGATTTACATTGATGTATATTATTTAATATTGCAATTTTCATTATTCTCACCAATGTATATACACTCATTTCAATTTATTTTTATGTTTGTAGATGGAAGGTGAAGAAGAAGAAAATAATAAATGTCGTGAACACAACATTCCTAAAAATAACCCAAGTCATGGAAGTATCTCTAGCAGTGACAGCAGTTCAAGTGAAGAATGGTGATGACTATGTTTGGATATCAAAGCAAGGCATTTTATTTTTTGAAATATGTCTATGAAATCAGAACATTTTGTTTAATGTAATGGACATAGTGTCCCAATTGAAAGACAAAGGGATAAAAATATCAACTGTCCCGTTTTGTATGATAAAGAATGTCTTATTCATATATATTATATATATAATCATAAAATATGTTATAATTTATTCTATTGCGTTCTCCATTGTCGCTATTGCGTTCTCCATTGTCGTTCTCAAATGCACTAGTAAAAATTTAATTCATATGAATATTGTTATAAGATATATATGTGTCGACTTCTGATGAATGATGAATTTTATAAAACCACAATAATTTTGATATGATATAACAAATTATTCCAAACAACACATTCAAATGCATTAATAAAAATGTAATTAATATGAATATTGTTATAAGATGTGTCGACTTTTGATGAATAATGAATTTAAAACAATCAAAATAATTGGATTTTTACAGGTAGATGTTTCTAAAAAAACAAAATGAAAACCGGTGCGTGTCAGTCACTGTTAACTGGTGTGTTTATGTGTCTATATTTTATGATCTATGGGCACCGCACAAATACCGATACCAATTATACATATCAGTGCGTTTTTGCGTTACTGCGTACCGGGGCATTTATGTATCTATAAGCACTGATGCATTTGTACGATCCATGTGCATTGCATGAATACCAATACCAATTATAAATCTCGGTGCCTTTCTGTAATATGGCACACCGGTGCATCAGAAAGGTATACGCACCGGTGCATTGATACGACCTATGGGCATCGCTCAAATCGCAAGACCAATTATAATGGCCCATGCGTTGTATCACCAACACTACTCCCGGTGCTGTTTTATACCTTAATGGCTTGGTGCATTCTTCTTCAATCACCCCGGGGCACTGTCCATAGGTATGCACCAGTGCATTAAAGCCTGATTAGCATACCGAGGAAAAAAACATCCATAATAACCTCCGACCGCCCCTTTTTTTTAGTTGTGTTGAATTTCTGTTAAAAGCTCCGCCAAAACCTTCGTAACCATAAACGGATGTGGTAGCACATGTTTTTTTGACAAATTTGGCCAATTTTATAACACTAAAAACCTCCTTCATAACCTCCGCTAGAGGGTCTTTTCCTTGTAGTGTAGGAAATTAATCCCTATTAAATAGGATAATCAACCTTCCTTGACTGTGCAATCCCTCTGGAGCGTTCCTCTGACTTTATAATTTTGCACGGGAAATTTGCTAATAATACAACTGATAGTTAAATTCCCTTTAACCTTTGTCTCAACTGGGTCGTCATCATAATTAACATGCATGCAACTATTAATAGAAAATCATCATTTACTTGGTAGATCACTACTTGTGAATTAAATCTAATTTGATTCACTTGACCTCTCACTAGCTCATCACTCAGTTAGAACTAGTTAAACTAATTTTAACTCAATTAATTTGAGTTAACTGATTAAATTCATGCCCCATTAGTGCTACAACTGCAACTGGACCCTAAAAATAATAGAAGCACTCTACATGCCTCACCTATGACCCTCAACTCAAAATTCTTGAGCTAACTAAGTCTATCTCACTTAGTTAACTGATACAAGTTGTTATGAGATGAAATAACAATTTACTTTCAATTTAATTAAGGGATAATTAAATCAAAAGCCTCACATGGTAGCCATTTCTAGGTGCCATTTTCTGGATTTTATTTCTTGAAGCCAATTCCACTGTTTCTTGTTGCAAATTTCAACACTCCCTCTCAACAAGAAAGGAATCAATCTATGCCGATCCTGTACCTTTGAAATGTTATTGCATGCAAAACTTCTATAGTGTTGTTTTCACATGAAACTCTCTTGAAACTTAATAGCCTCCAAACAATTGAATCAATATAATTCATCTGTCATCAAATTCTTCTGACTGTGGCTATATACTGCACATTTCTAGTGGACTCTTTGCGTTGTTGTTGACATCTACATCTGTGCCCTCTGCATCGCTGCCAAATCTGATCTTTGCTCTAGTATTCGACATCTATCACTGATTTCTATCTTCCTAACATCTGGCGGCATCAATCTAACCGATCCTTCTTGTTACTGTTGTATTATGGGCTCCTCATATCTAGGTTCGATACATGAGATACACCATCTCAATGGACCCTACCCAAATTTATTCTTGGGATTAATTCTGCACATTTCCCCACCTCACTCCTAGAGGTATAGTTTCATGTACTCCCTATGCCCATCTAGCTTGAAATTTCCCCCTCCTAGAGGTCTCTGCTTGAGTGGAATCTTACACTCGGTCTCCTCGCTTCTTCTGTAATTGTGGCTGCTCCACAACCTTCTGATACTTCTTTTGAGGCTGCATGTTGAGAGATAATTTCTCCCTCTTAACCACCAAGTCATTAACCACTTATTTGCTCCTCAAATCCTTGCATGCATCCTCAACCTTGAGAGCACACAGGTTCTTGACTCTTGAACCGATCTGCTTCACCTGTCCAGTGGCTATGTTTTTAAGGAACACCTTTCCTTTTCTAAACATCACCTCATAACCATGATCTTCCAATACTGCTACGGAGACAAGATTCTTCCTTAGGCCTGGAACATACAAAACATCTGCTAGTCTGAGAGGGGAGATGGGCTCCCTTTGAAAGGTGAATGTACCTATGTCGGTCACGCTATACCTCCCATCATCTCCAAAATCTATGTTATGTTGGAGGTCCTTCTCCTCCAAGTCACTGAAGAAATCTCTATTCCCCATCATATGGAACGAGGTACCGCTATATAGATGCCACATGCATCCCATTACAGTGTTTTCCATGCATGCAATGAGAGTAAAATCAAGCTCGAACTGTGAAGCCAATGCTTCACCCGCTGCAACTACAGGCTCCTTCTTACTTGCCTTATTTTGTGGACAATTCGAAGCATATTTCCCATGCTCATGACAGTAAAAACATCTGATCTTGTACAAGTCTCTCTTGCCATATTTTCCTTGGGATTTGTTTCCCTTGGATTTATTTTGTTTTCCCAATAATGCACAATCTTCTTCTTTGTTGGTGCTGGAGGTCCTGTCTCTAGTGCTCCGCCTTATCTCTTCTATTACCAAATCCGACCATAGTTGCTACCAATATGGTAACTTCTCCCTCCCATTCACAAAGTCCCAGTAATTATGCAAGCTCATGGGAAGGCCTAGAAGTGCTAGGCTCACCAAGTCATCATCAGCTACGGTCACACCAACAGTTCCAAGCTCATCTCTACATTGAATGAACTTTTCCAAGTATGTTGGTACCATCTCATCCTCCTTTTTCTTGATATTTCTAAGCTTGTCCTTCAGCGCCAACTTCCTTTGGTAATTTTTGTTCTGAAACATATCTATCAAGGCCTTCCATATAGCATATGGATTTTCCTTCCCATGGAGACTCGAGAAAATATGATCTTGAACTCCCTCTAAAAAGATCCTTCTTTCCTTTGCTACCTTCTTCTGCCATGCATCAAGAAGTTGGGCATCTGTTGTTGCGAGCTTGGGAATATCATTATCTATGAATTCCTTCAACCAATTGTCCTCCAACACTACCTCCATCCTGTCCTTCCATGAAATATAATTCAAACTTCCCTCGAGTGCATATTCGAGTCTCAAGCCATTGAAAGACATCTTGATCTGCTGCTGGACCCTTAAGAATAAATCTACAAATTTGAAACTGCTCAAGACAAACTCAATTTCTTCTCCACTATTGTGATTCATAGCACTCTGATACCATGTAGAAAATATCTAACACAACTTTGATACCATGTAGAAACTATATAGAAAATCTATACCATTGGATTCAATCCGATCATTTAATGTACTAAAACAAGATACTGAATCCTTCTACATTATTTGTGTAATATAAAACATGATCGCTGAATCACATGCAAGTAAGAGAAAGAAATAATAAATCACACAACATAAGATGTATCTGGGGAAAGAATATGCTAAAAAACACTCTATCATGTATTGTACATATTCAAAGAATCATGAAACAATACAATGTTTTCTCACATCGAGAAAATCCTGCACTCTATCGATCATCTCACCCTCATCCTGCTCAAAACTGACTAAAAAGTATTAGTCAAAATTGACCAAAACTTAGCCAATTCTCAACCCCTTCTTAGCCCATCCTTACTCACACAATCCCTAGGTAATTAATCCTTATTAAATAGGATAATCGACCTTCCTGACTTCAAAATCCCTATGGAGCCTTCCTCTAACTTTATAATTGTGCCCGAGAAATTTGCTAATAATACAACTGATAGTTAATTTTGTTAGCCTCACTCATGTGAGCAAAACAATTATAAATCCAAACATATAATTAAATTAATTAATCTTGAAAATTGGGAATTTATGCCTAATTTTCTAGATTAAGTTGGATCCTCTGAATTAGGATTTAGTTTAGGACAACCTAACTTGGCTCCTAGATTAGTGTGTGAGGTTGACATACTTGCTCAACCAAGTTGTCCAAGATAGACGCACTATCTTGAGACAACCTCCTCATCTATTTAATTTTATTATTACATTCTTTTAATAATGAAGAATATCTGAGGAATGTTTTAAGGCTCTCAGCCTTTTCCGCCATGTCTGTGTTTCTATGTTGCTGGTGTGTGTTAATTATTTTTAATATTCAACATGTGGTATCAGAGCAAATTTTCTCTCTTTGGGATTGAGAGACCATTGTTTGCATCGTAACATGTTGACCTCAAGACCCCAGACTTCAGGAAGATATGTGTGTAATGATGCGGCATGGACCTGCGTGGACCTATGTGAGATGATGCATGACATGATGCGTAGAGACCTGTGTGTGGAACTAGTGACACTTGTATGGAGACCTGAGTCGAACAAACCTACAAAGTATGTAAGTATGTTGTGTGGAGGAAAAATTGTTGTGTGGTTTTGTTTGAGCTATGAATATTTATTGTGATAACCTAGTATTTGCATAGATACTTCTGTTGGTGTTATCATATGGCGTTGATGCCATGTTTTAGTGTAGAATATTGGAATAATCAGAGATACAATATGTTGTTTTTATATTTTTGTGAGGCATCTTATACAAACAAGTACTATCTGCATTCCTGTTGCGTTCACTTTGTGGCATAGAAGAGAGAACCTGTGTGTGATTTTTGAAATGGAATCCCTACTAGCATGGAGCTGAGTGGAGAATGACACGTTAGTCTGTATATAACACGGAAGCAGAGTTGTGGAAAGACTTGCATATTGTAGAGTAGAATTGTATCTATTGAAGATCTATTTTGAAATCACGATGCATGTATAGCTAGAATTTTTGTAATGTCTATTAATACATAGCCTATGGGGGTTTATTCATCCTATGTTGTCTCAAACATCAAATTTTTTCTTTTATGTTTGTAATTTCCACCTCTAATGATTCCTGAAAGCATGCATAAAGCAGAGTTCCATCTTTGTAGCGAAACTGATCTTCTAAGCTTCTTTGAGGCATATATTCATAGATAATGCAGGTCCCAATCAACATCACCAAACGAAGGTGATTGATGCTGCTCACTTGATCCATTTTTCATATATTCACTTGATCCATATCGCGGTGAAATCGAGATATCCCCTAGAACCAATTGAGTTTCAAAATTTTAATCGCTACTAAAGTAATGTGAAATTGGCCTTTGTATGCTTTTTCATAGCACCCTTCCCCAATTACTGCATCCTCTGAGAAATTTTTTGTTGAAACCTTGAGTTCTTGGATGCTGTAGCGCATGAATTTCCGTCTCGACGATGCTCTCCTCTTGAGCTTCTCCCTGGCTTCATCTTTTTCTTTAATGGCATATCTGGCATCATTCAGGAGTTGTTGTATGGATTTTTCTTTGTCCTTGATGTGCGTCGTGAGTTGTTCATAGAGGGCTTTGAAATCTTCAATAAAAATGGCAGAAAGAGGCCATGTGCGAGTGCATTGGCATGAGTTGTAATTTGCGTGGAGTATGAATGTAAGAGGATTTAAATTATGATGTGAGTCTGTTAAAATTATAATGTGAGTTTGTTTGCAATTCTAATTTGCGTGGAGTGTATTTTTCCTGTGGCGGTTGTCTACTTCAACTTGCAGAAAGACATGTTTGAAGAAGAATGCAGATTTTTAAGGTGTAGGGCATGCATTTGCATTGGACTTGGATGCATCAGAAGCCCTGCATCGTAAGTTTGTGAGGATCCGAATTGGATCAGATCAAATTGAATTGGATCAGATATGAAGTGTGAGCTAAGAAGAGGAGTCTGCCTCGGAATCTTCCTACGCAACGAAAGTGTGGAGCCTTCTTATTTGTGCCTTCGTTCAACAGGAAGTCCGATGAATTGTATTTTTGTGCCTGTTAGCTTCCTATTTTGGATCAAAGTAGTTCGGCATGATGAATCCAAATTCATTGGGAGTACTCTTTTCTACAAAGAAATCTAAATCTTCACAAGCATTATCGTAATTGGTGAAGTCTCCTATAGCTGAAGTCACCGAGGTTGCTTAAAAATTCCTGTCTGCAGTTAATTTTTCTCCCTTATTTGAACCCGTTTGATCAGTACTGCCCTTTTCATCCGTGCACTTGACTTTATAATCCATTCGGGACTCCAAACCAATTTCATCTTCCAGAAATTTTAAATCACTGTTGAGCCTCGTCTTTCTCTCTGGCTGAATCACTGTGTGGGTTGCTTCTGGATTGTTGTTATTAGCATCCATATTATCAATCTTCCCTGCCACGCGAGGGATGCTTTAAAAAGGAGGAACCAACTCTTATGTGGATTAATTGTGTATTCGAAGTTATTTTTATGGTGGGTAATTATTCTCTCAACCTCAACCAATTACATGTATGAATAGGCATATCATGGGCATTCACATTTGAAACTTCAACTCATTTTTTCATAAAGTGATTTTAGAAAATCCATAAAAACTAAGTCTTTTCATAAAGTGTTTAAAAAAGAAAAAAATATTGTAAATCTGAATGGAGGGATAAGGAGTATTTGTAATATTTTTTTTTTTGAGTGATAAGATAATGGAAAGGTGATAAGGAGCGTTTTAAATTTGAGTTAACGAAAACAATTCACTTTATAAAGTGATTTCATTAAATTTTTTTTCAATGGAAGTAATAAGGTGTTTTTTTATGAACATTTTTGGAGTTATAAGGGGTGAATGAATTTTTTTTTTTTCATTTTTAGTGATAAGGTGATATTTTTTTGGAGTGATAAGTTGATTTTTGTAAATTGGAGGAATACAGTGTGGAGAGATAAGGTGTGTTCCTTTTTTTTCATATGTGGAGTGACAAGGTAGACTTCTTTTGTACATTTGGAGTGAAGAGTGAATATTGTTAAAAGGGAAGTTCATTGAAGTAAAGTTTTTACTTCTAGGAAGTTGAATTAGTGAATATCCAGATTTTGAAGACAAATTGCTTCAAAGGGCTTCCATCTTGGCATTTTCATTACTTGAAGGTGAAGATTGCTTATGTACTCAATACTTAATAAAATCATATTTTTTTTGGTACCTGTGTCCTAGATCCGCCCGAAATAGAATAAGGGTCTCTTAGGTACACTGTGTATAGTGTATGCATGTGCATGACTTATGTCTAGTTTATGAAACCACTCTTCTTGTAATATGGTACACAAAATTACACAACTACATGCATATAAGCAAGCTTTAGTATGCTTGTCATCACACTTAATTAATCAAGATCATGTAATCAAGTTGGAGTACATAAGCACAATGCATTTATGTGACACATCATCAAATAGATCTTCACATCACATCTTTTAATCAAAGAAATCAAGTTGAAGATGCTACAGAATCAAGCATTCCAAGCCAAGACGACATCAACATCAACAACACTTTTTGTATCATTTTCCGATAAACATTTTTGTAACTAAGTTAAAATTGTACGTGTGCATTCTCGGTTGAAACCGACACCCTAATTTGAATTGGTTAGGTTATCACATTAAGTCAAGTAAGTCTTCAACTGAGTCATCAAGATTGAACTTGTCATTTGTCTCTTGGGTGCATTTTCGACAGTGTTCGACACCATTCCTTTAAAGCACAATCAAGTGAGTACATCAAGTGCGCAAGTTTTAAATCTAAAGCAAATAAAAAAAAATTCACCTCTCTTGCAAGTGAGCGTGAGTATTCAATCAAGAATGTTCCATCAAGTCAGTACAAAGTTCACAACATCAAGCGAGCCAACGTGATGTCCATTGCATCAACAATCAAAGCAAGTAAGCGAGTTCAACTCTAACTCTAGTAAATGTAATATGCAAAAAACAATCGAGCAAGTTGAAATATATGACAAGCGAGCGTGAGTTAAAGTGAGCATGAAACAAGAAAAACAGGTTTCACCAAGCAAGAGATCAAGAAAATTCCAAAGCAAGCGAGACTGTGTCATTAAAATCAAGCGAGTGAATTTAATACAAGACATTCAAGTAAGTTCAAGGCAAGCGAGCCTGAATTCAAGCGAGTGAGTTCACATGGCACAACACATATGGCTATTACAAGTTCTTCACAATTTGATCCTATCAAGTGCTGAAGACATGGTACAAATCAGCAAAGCAACTCTTGATGACATTTCACGACATCTACAACAGGAAAATTAAATGATTGAGTTCCTTCAACTGGAGTCGCAACTACAAAGAAATGAGTTGCAAGAGAAGAGTGATGCTTCCAAGTATTTGAACCATACATATATAGATGATTCTAAGCCATTCATCCAAACAACTTCAAGTGTCGAAGTTGTTCAAGTTCAACTTTCTTCCAAACCAATCATCAAGCCATGGGAAGAAATATAAAGTAATAGAAATCAACGAGGCTTAGGATATGTCAAAGATGACGCAAAATTGCATATCCCAAATTATTCAAAGCCCATTAAGTTCGTTAGTGTGGGATTTCTTGAACAAATCACCTCAGCACGTTCTGAGAAAGTTGCAGACAGACAGAAATGCATGCAACCCAAAGTTGTAGTCAAACTGAAATGTCCTCATTGTCAAAGAACCAGTCATATGGAAGATCAATGTTTTGATCTCCATCCTTGTCGCCATTGTGGCAAGCCAAAGCATTCATCAGAGAAATTTTGAAACCAACAACAATAATCCAAATTAAAGATCAAATATGTATGGATTGATTCCTGGAAATGGTAATCAACAGTTATAAGATTGTATAAGTTTTACAATCGAATTCACTCACACATATTGCAACCAACAGTAAAATGACGATGGTACTCTTGTGCAGTTGAACGGGGGAGTACACCAGTGCAACACTCCTATACCTGAAGGGGGGGAGTTTAGAAATAATTTCCAGATGATTGTCTCTCCTTTCAGCTGACAAATGAGGGAAAATGTCAATGAAATTGAAGGTGGTTGTCAGATTGAAAGTCTCGACAACATCAACAAAGAAACTAGTGGACATATTCAATAGCCAATGGGCATAAAAAAATTCGCCAATGGGCGGTCGAAAACAAAAGAAGCATTGAGCAGTTTTCGACAACTACAGTGAGCAGTTTTCAATAGCATTAGCAAAAGAAACAGTGAGTTGTTTTTTGACATCATCATCTAGTGGGAAATCATCATCAGCCAGTGGGAGATCATCAAGTAGCCAGTGGGAAGTTTCATCATCAGCAAATTCGCCAGTGGCTGTCTTCAAAATGTTGCTAGTGGACAAGAAAATTCGCTAGTGGGTGTCTTCAAAATTTTGTCAGTGGACGAGCAAATTCGCTAGTGGGCATCATCAATTTTTTTGTCAGTGGATTAAGGATGCTTGTTGCAGACAAAGGACATATGGTTACTTTTGTAGCTTGGCATGTGATGGAGTTTTCAAGAACAATTAAGAGATGAATCAGACATACAAATGACTCATGGTATCTTCAGATTGCAACTTTTTTGGCATCCGGCTTTGGCGATTTTTCAGGAAGTGTTTTTTGAGGATCAACATCAGAACTTTGAAGATGGTTCCTCGTTCTTATTTTGGATTTATCATTTGAGGGGGGGGGGGGGGAATTATCCTCACTCATCTGAGAAAAAAAATTATAAATCCAAAAATATAATTAAATTAATTAATCTTGCAAATTAGGAATTTATGCCTAATTTTCTAGATTAAGTTGGGTCCTCTTAATTAGGAGTTAGTTTAGGCCAACCTAACTTGGCTCCTAGATTAGTGTGTGAGGTTGAGATACTTGCTCAACCAATTTTTCCAAGATATACGCACTATCTTGAGACAACCTCCTCACTATTCAATTGTATTACTACATTCTTTTAATAATGAAGAATATGTGAGGAATGACATAAGGCTCTCAACCTTTTCCACCATGTTTTTATTTATATGTTGTTGATGTGTGTTAATTCTTTTTAATATTCAATAAATTTCCCTTTAACCTCTGTCTCAACTGGGTCGTCATCAAAATTGACATGCATGCAACTATTAATAACAAATCATCAGCTACTTGGTAGATCACTACTTGTGAATTAAATCTAATTTAATTCACTTGATCTCTCATTAACTCATCACTCAGTTAGAACTAATTAAACTAATTTTAACTCAATTTATTTGAGTTAACTGATTACACTCACACCACACTAGTGCTACAACTGCAATTGAACCCTAAAAACAATAGAATCACTCTACATGCCTCACCTTTGACCCTCAACTCGAAATTTTTGAGCTAACTAAGTCCTTCTCACTTACTTAACTGATACAAGTTGTTATGAGATGAAATTACAATTTACTTTCAATTTAATTAAGGGATAATTAAATCACATGGTAGCCATTTCTGGGTGCCATTTTTTGGATTTTATTTTTGGATACCAATTTCATTGTTTCTTGTTGCAAATTTCAACAAGAGTCATGATTATGGTCCTGTGCCCTTTTGATTCTACTCAATTTGGATTAGATTTGTAGGTTTCAACAATTTTTTTCAAAATTTTTGGAGGCAATGGATCGTTTTTATGCAGACTAATCTCTATTGTGGACCAAATTGATATCCCTAGATCCCTAAGGAAAACTAGAAACAAATAGACAATTGAATAACTCTTTCTGTAAGCCTACTTTGTTTGAATCATAAATACAAGAGAAGGAGAATTGAACCCTTACCTATTTGAAAAATTCTTGATGGAGATCTACACTTCGTCCCGATGCAGCTCCTCAATGCTCGAAAAGACCTGCAATCATAGACATAAAAGAGATCAAAGGCATATGAAATATAATGAAAACAAGCTCAATCTAATGATCAAGGAGATTAGAAATTGATATCATCTTAATGAATTAAAAAAAGGAACATAAATCATTCATCATTTTAGAAAGACAATAAAATGAGAAAAAATATTCATTTGTATTATTTCAAGGGTAAAGAAGAGTCTTACAACCTCTACCTTGATATTGTGAGGTTCCTCCTAAATGCCTCCAACCCTCTCCTTGGATGATAAGCTTTCAAATCTAAATTCAACAACATAATTCTACCTTTTTTTAACTCCCCAAACCCTCTAGCGTGAAGTTAATTTATAGGCCAAGAAGAGGAGGTTTCAGATCCATAAGAGAAGGATGAGATCCACTAATAGTGGGATTAGGTTTCCTTGATGAAATGGAATTAGCTCCATGATGCGAGGGGTAAGGATCGAATATATATAACCTAGAAGCTTTCAATTGGGATATATTATCCCAACAAGGCTTCTAGAATTCACTTTTTATTTTTACTTTTCATTGAGTTGTTCATGTGGTTTATAGTGGAAGACAGAGCATAGTTCTGTGTAGGTTTCAATTGTAGAAACTATGAATGTGCGAAAACTGACTAGGAAAAGCGTGCATGTCATAAAAAATAGGTTATATGGACTTGTTACCCAAAATTCATATTTTCTTCAAGGTTTTTAGGTTATTGACTTGCCAGGGGGTGCTTTGAACATGTTTATGGATGTTGAGAGATCCATTTTAACAATCAAGTCTCATGGTGTAAAAATTATGTGTAACATACTCCCCCCTAAAGTGCGAAGTAATAAAATACATTTAAGGATTGAAGCACTTTATCATGAAAATTTTCAGATCAGAGACCATGGTTGGAAACATGGAATAATCATTCAAGGATGACAATGCAATATATAATCATCACTGAGGTAGACATTCCCATACTTAGAGTAAACCTAACTCGATGAACAAGTAGGAAAATACCCTAGAATCATATCAATAATAGACACAATATGGATGCATCCATAAACTGTGAATTTGTCCACATAATCATGGATACATAACTCCTCGCAACCTAGATGGATGAAGCTAGATCTAGGGTCTTTATCTCCATCTCTCGATTCCTAGTACGAATCTAACCATGTGAACAAATGTCTTGAAGTTGAACATGACAGATACCACTTGATTACCAGTGAATGATGCGATTTATTAACAAGCGTGAGAGAAACCACCAATAATGACAATGGATATCAAGGTACTCTCCGTAGAATCCATAGAGTGTGAAAATATGTCCTGAAGTCGAACACTCATAGAATCGTTCGATCAAATGTAAATAATAATAACATGTCATTGAAGGTGAGAAACCTGTCATTAAGGCATGGAGACCTCAAGGTACTAAAAAGGGTTTCTAGATCAACTTCCTAGATAGTGAGTTGAAGTCGATAGGAAGCGATCCATCGCAGGAGGGCCTGCGACACAAAACTCATGTCAAGTTTAGAAGAATAGATTTGCAAGGACTGACTTAGGGATGGCTGAAGCAATTAAAGGCTAAAAATTGTATAGGGACATGAAGCGAGGTTTAAATTATCTTGAACACATGGCGAAACGAAAATTGACTTGGCAGCATTTGATTCAATGATAATACCCAAAACCAATTGAAGAATTTCAATTAGGTTCGAATAATTGTAAGAAAAATGGATTTCTCGACCCGGACACATGCGCGACAAAGTGTTGTGTTCAAGAGCGACATACTTCCTTATAACGAATGAAAAAATGAAAACATTTTCCCTATTTCCCCTCAACATTATTGGAAAGTACCTCTTTATTTTTGTCAAGATTGAGGAAGATAACATTTTCTTGTCCTGTAAGCTCATCCTTCGGATGAGTCCTCCGAAGTATTTTTAAAGAACCCTAGGAAGGAGTGGTACAGTCTCATCATGATTGATGAGTCTTGCACTATTTAGATTTTACGAGTCCAATGTAGGGTTAACTCGATGTTGTTTTCATGTTTAAAGAGTTTGAAAAGACATAAAAAGTAAACTCGTTCAACTCTTTCAACATAGATTTAACTAGACCAGAGAAAGTAAATCTTGGTGTTTTTCATTTTTAGGGAGTCAGAAGAAAAAAATAACTAAACTCCACAATGTTATTTTTGGTAAATTTAGTCCCTCAAGCCCGAAAAATGGTAAAATGATGTAGGAGAGAACTCTATTGACCATGATTAGTTAACGTATACATTTTTTGCAAATAGTCTAGTTTAGTCCGGAAAAGGGGTAAACTTACACTGAATAAAGGACTGTTAATTTACTTTCATGAGTTGTAATAGTCAAGTACTCGACATATTTTCATGTTTAGAGAGTCCAAAAAGGGCTTAAAAGAGAACTCCAGGGTTTTTTTATTTTTCATAATTTTGAAGAGCCTGAAGAAGTGATAAAAGTTTGCTCACAGTCAAACTGATCCAATTTTATGTTGTAACCTGTATTCTGCACATTAAACTCAATAAAGTATCGTAACTGCTCAAAATTTTAGTAAAAACATAAAAATTTGACGTTAAAAAGGTCAAAGGCATAAAAAATGATATTTAATGGCCTAAAAACTTATAAAAATTGAAAAATTAATTCATTTTTACCATTTTGAGTTTTTAACCAATTGAGAGCAGAAAAGAGGGTTTTTTTGACAAAACTTCAGAGGTCATTTCTGCAAAAACTGGTGGACGAAATCGTGAACCATCTTCTCCGAGTAAGATATCTCTTCATTATCTTCGTTTTCATATGATTAATTTTTTTAACCATTCTTTTTATTTTTTGGGGGGGTTTAATTTTGAAAATGTGCCCTTATATGTGCGCGATTTCCCTTCATTGGGGCTGTGTACATCGGTAATTTTTTACACGAAAATAAACGTGATGTGTGCGGTTTCTCTACTGAGAAAATACACAAATGCATTTTGTTTTCTAAAAATTAGTCACGCAGGCCCCAAGTTTCTTCAAAAGTAATGAAAATTATGCCCCAAAACTTGCAAATTTATCTTAAATATTCATCTAACTCTCTTCAAATTTCATTTTCAGGACTTTTGATCATTCATGATGGAGTGGAGAGAGAGAACATGAAAACCAAGGTGCAGAAGCTTTGATGATCAAAAAAATTTTCAAGCATTGAAAATTTGTGGCCTTTATAAATATTGGATAATTTTGGGAATGAAAGCTCAGTTGGAGCTCATGACATAGATGGTGAGGACCTGGGATGTCCAAGATCAATGTTTCATGATAGGGTATCATCACCTCACCATAGATGTTGATGATATTTATTTCTTGACTGGGCTCTCCTGTAGAGGGCTTGACATTTATTTATATGGGCATAGACCAGGTGGAGAGACCAATGTTTCTTATTTGTGACGATAGGGAGCGCAACTAAAGGATGGAAGGATTGACATAAATACTATTGAGAATATACCCTTGAGGACTATAGCATTCACTATTTTCAAATTGTAAGGAAGCGCGACACTTCACGTGGCCACTAAGGCCATGATGCATATTGTTGTGGAGTGTTCACATGTTAGATGATCCAAAATAAATTTTATCATAGGTTATAATGTTTGAATAAAATAATTATTAATTTAAGATATTAAATTAATAATTATTATTCTAGAATATTTAATAAATCTTGGAGATACTTAGAAATAAAAATTTGTTATTAAAAAATAGGACTCTAGAAAAGAGTCGTTTCCTAGGCTCTAAGTTAGGAGTAAAGTTAGTAGAATAGTTAGAAGCTCATTTAATGTAATTCGACACTTGTTATTTAATAAGTGATCCAAAATTAGTGGAAGTTAGGACATTGAGCTTATAAATAGCTCATTGCAAGAGTGATTGTGTTGTTCGGGTGTAAACTCTTGCATAATTCCAATGTAATTGTTTTTTTGTGATTAATAAAATTACGTGTCTGAGGACACTTTGGCCATTATCGCAGTCCATTATTTTCAACTGGTGTGAAGGATTAGTTTCCAATATGAAAGGGAAACTGACTAGAGCCAAGAATGGTAAACTGAAGAACTTCGGTTATGGTGCCATTCTCATTTCATTTTCTCTAGAGAGGATTCCACTCCTTGTCCCACAACATATTCTAGTAGATGAGACAGGACCTCGAGAACCCCGTATGTTGCAGTGGTTTTCGTTGATGGCACACCATGGAGGTGATGGCCTGGTGGTAAAGTATAATCCTGATTTTTTTTGTGTGGCTAGGACATCATATCACCATGATCGAGGATTTCCCATATGCAGGGATAGATTATAGAGGTGACCTAGATATCCCACTCGCGACAGGGATGTTGTGGGGTGATCCAGGTAAAAATATTTCATTTTGATGTTTTAAAGTTTTTTTTTTTTTACATCCAAAACTAAATATCTAAAAATTTTATGAAAATGTGGGCCTAGTTCAACAAACAGGGCTACGACGCTTTGACAGGCGAGGGGATCAACCTATAGTCGTTGAAGTACCATACTCAGATGCAGCAGAGGCCTTGACCGAGCTAGAGCACAACCTAGAGAGGTTGAATATAGATATCCCAAAGATTGGGACTGATGATTTCCTCTCTAGTACCAGAGGCACGTGGTCAGGGTTGCATGACTGATCAGGTGACTGCTATGTTGAGTAGCTCGCACTATAGTATGCTATCATGATCATCATCATGCTTAGCTGCTAGTCTTTTAGGGCTACATTTTGATTTTTGTATTATCATATTCGAACAATAAAGGCCACGGGGCTTGACATCTTTGGATGATAATTTTTTTATAACACACTTTCTACATAAATTTTACCTAATGGGAACTACTACTTTTGATCTCACCTTATCTTTCCCAATATATGGATGGCTATTTTTTCTATTTACGGATGTTTTCAAATGTCTATTTAATACATGATTGGCCAATGCATTACTTAATGTTTTTAAGCTTCTCGGAATATGTTGATATTCAATGTAATTAAACAGTCTTTCCAAGAGACGAACCCATAAAAAAATTCTTAACATTGATGAATTATTACTGTATCGACACCATTTAAATGTAATACTATGAGTTGTGAATCTAACCTAATGATCAAACATCAAACACCAAATCTGATGGCATTAGATAATAGTTCAATGACAGTACTATATTCTTCTATGTTGTATGTTGTTCGACCAAGGCATATCCCATGAATAGAAACTAACTCATCAGTGGGTGAATAAATGACCCAAGTTGTGGAAGACAAATTATGAGTACTACGACTAGGGCCATCATCAAAGCCAATGTAGGTATGAGGGAGCATCGACATATACAAATCAAGTGTAACACAAGATAAGTAGGAGAAGAAGTAGGAAATCATAAAAAATGATAAAGATATCGCGCACACATAAAAATATAATATAAGTAATGTAGAAGATCTTAATGAAATTATTTATGCATAATACTTCTTCAGGTAGAGACCATTTATGGGCTCTCCTAAAGAAACACCATCATAATCAACTAGCTCATAGGCCTCATCAGCCAATACATGTTTCACAATGTAAGGGTCGTGCCACATGGGCTCGAATTTACCTGCACCTATTTTATCATGTGCTTGATCATAGACCAAGACTAGGTCACCTTCTGAATAAGAATTAGGATTCATGTTTTGATCAAACTAAGCCTTAACTCGTTTCTTATGATCCTCTCTAGCCAGTGCAACATCATGATGAATCTCATCTAGTCGGGCTAAGTGAAAAAAACATTCTTCCTCTGTAGAGGTAGATGGTAATAATTTGATGGCTAGGTTCAAAGATGAAATTTCACATTCAATCGGAAAAACTGCCTCCAAACCGTAAACAAGTTGGAAGGGAGTAAAACCAGTTGATGTCTAGAAGTACAATATGCCCAGAAGGCTGAAAAAAGAATGGTATTCCAATTTCGTTTATGAATGTTGATTATTCATTTAATCATGGTTGTTAAAACCTTATTAATAACTTCAACTTGACCATTTGCTTGCAGATAATATGGGGTGGATTTGTCATGGCGCAAGTTGAGCTATGTAGACTATTCGGTCATCATGAATTTTTGAAAGCGACTTCCATAGTCCACAATGATAGCTTGTGGGACACCGAACTGAGAAATCACATGACTAAAGATGAAAATTGTTGCAGTTTTTCCGTCATCCTTATATGTAGGCGTCGCTTCAGCCCATTTCGTAAAATATTCTGCTGCCAGGATAATATACCCATTCCCCTCGATCGAGTGAGGGTTATATGTAACAAAATCTATGCCCCATTTGGTGAAAGGATTGACAACTATAACAGGGTGAAGAGGATCTGGAGGCGCACACATATTGCAATCATAAACCTGGAAATTATGGCATTTCTTGACCACAATTATGCAATATTTAAACAACAAGGGCTAGAAATAGCCAATGCGCAATATCTTTTTGGTAGTGGTATACCAAGACATATGACCACCACAAGCTCTATAATGGAAGTCATTTAATGTTTTTTCAACTTCTTGGTGAGTCAACCAACGTCGAAAGACAGAATTGGCACCACGATGATAAAGTGTATCACCAACAATAATGTATTGTTGGTATTGGTACCGTATACGAAGACGATGAGTTTGAGACCACTCATGCCGAAAATTTTGGGTTTGACGATATGTGATGATATCTCTATACCAGGGATTAGACATATTGATTATAAAGACAGATTTGTCTGCAAGAGAATCCTCTGCCACAATTTCAGTTTCAATATAGGGAAAGTCACATAATAACTCAACAAAAACCAACTATTTCTTTGACTTGGATTTTTCAAATTCCAAATCAAAGTCTTGAAGGATGACTCCATTTGGAATATTTTCCCTCTAGAAATTGTTTGGCAAGAATTTACATCATAGGGTTGTAATCATAAATAACTATTGTTTTTCGTAAGAGTATATAATGACGAAAACATTGAACAACTTGAACAGCTTCCAAAGCCAATTTCTCCACATGCGCGTATTTTATCTCATTTTTAGTGAGATTTATACTTAGGTAGAAGATCACATGTTCGTTGTTAGACTCATATTACTGAACTAGGACCATGCCAATGATGGCATCTGACACAACTAAATGCAAAAATTAATCCCAATGATAATCATGCAAATTCAACAATGGTGCATGTGTTAACGTGTGCTTTAGTGCATCAAAATAATTTTCAGCAAGATCGTCCCAGATGAATGGGATACCCTTTTTCAAAATTCGAGTAAAACCTTTAGTTAGCTCAGCATAGTTAGGTATGAATCTACGTAAAATGTTTGCTTTCCCTTGAAAACTTTGGAGTTGGTAGAGATTAGAAGGAGAAGGAAAATTAAGAATAGCCTCTACCTTAAGTGGGTCACACGAATTCCTTCCTTCGAAACAACAAATCCCAATAATAAACCAGATTGTACGCAAAAAAAACACTTGTGAAGACTCGAGCAAATATTGTAATGCCTACATTCGATGAAGAACACTCTCAGATGCATTGGATGATCTTGTTGTCTTAGTGAGTGAGTTGGTAAGTCATCCAGGTAGGGTTGAACAATATGCTTGATATCATGAATTGTGTAAGACATTTCCCTCTAAAAAGTTGCACCAACATTCTTCAAACCAAATGGATTTTTCGATAAGAAAAAGCCCCCCATGGAGAGATGAATAGAGTTTTATGCTGATCAATAGGGAGTATGTTTATTTGATTGTACCCAGAAAATTTGTCCATAAAAGAGAAAATGTCATTTGTAGCACAATCATAAATAATTTGACCAATGTACGAGTTAGGATAATTTTTCTTTGGACAAGAATTTTTAATGTCCTTGTAATCGACACATACTCTAATGGTTCCTTATTTTTGGTTGACCGAAACAATATTGGACACCTAATCAGTCAAGGGAACCGGATAAATGAATCTTGGTTTAAGTATTTTTTCAACCTCAACTTTTATAGTGGCATATTTTTTGTGGATGCATTGGATGTAATATTTCTCTAACAGGTTTGGCATCCGGGTAAGCCTTAATTTCATTCACTATGTTGAGATTCAACAAGATTATGAGCTTAGTGAAAATCAATCACCTTCACTAAGTGGGTCCGCAGGCTATTTTTAAGTGTAAGTCTATTTTTAGACTATGTCTATTTCTAGACATGGTGATCATATTTCAGAAGTTGTAGGATGTTATTTGTGGATGGTTGGTCAAGTTGGAAAAATAGATGAAATTATATATTTATAATATTGGGCGAAGTCTATTTATAGATCGTCGATCTAAAAATAGAAGTGTCGATTATTATTAGCTCTTAATAATAATTCGACAATAAACATCAACTTATTCTCTTGGAGCACTTAATTTCAGCATATAGATTTGTCAAATCAGTGGGCTGAAGGAATTACACAATTCCTAGGGTTTAATGGTGGTTCATGCATGGAGGACTTAGTTAGAACTGAAGTGGCAAAGTTATGACAGAGTTGGAAGAGTAGTTCATGGAGTTGTTATTCAGTTTAACTCAGTTAATGGAGTTAAACTCAATTGAGCTAGTTGTATCTAGTTTAACTGAATGATACACTAGTGAGAGTGGAGTGAATTAATTAGTTAATTGATTCACAAATAATAACTCATTAAACAACTGAACAAATACAACAGTTAACTACAGTGCATGTCAGTTCCAATGGAGAGATAGGTGAAAGGGCAAGATGGATTATCTGTTGTGACTATAGTGATGCATTGATTGCATCACACACACATTGGAGTTGCCAATGAGGATTGTGCAATCAAGGCAAGGTAGATTTGAATTCATTCAGGGGTATTCTTCAGCAGGGATTGTGTAGTGGAGGCAGGCTATCAGGTGGCAAGAAATCAATGCATGGATTTGCAGATTTCTTCTGATTAGTGTGTGACGATTGATTGTACTGAGAGCTTGATGTACTAAGCTTTGTATGAGATTGTTACATGATCTCCATGATACATAATATATTATAGTTGGGGTTTTCAGCTTCAGGCTTTCCCGTTAAACAACTTTGTTATGTGCGATTGTTTTTATTGCTTCATGTGTTTGCAATTGATTTTAAATTTCCACAAAAGATTAATAGTGGAAGGATTATGTATTTAGCAAGAAGATAAATATTGTTAGATCAGGAGAATCTAGATATATACATGCATATGTTATATAATTTCTACATGGTATTAGAGCAGTGTTAATTCTTGAAGATTGCAATTGTGAAGAATTGTTGAGTTTGTGCTGGTGGACAATTCGGATTTGCTGCAGAAATTTCTTGGTGCGACAGTTGAGTATACATTGAAATGTATTTCAATGGGTTGTGATTGGAGTGTTCCCTTGAGAGAATCTCGAATTAAATAGCCTGGAAGGATAGGATGGAGGTGGTGCTGGAAGATAATGGACTGAAAAATTTCATCGATAGTGATGTTCCTAAGTCGGGATCTAGCAATGCTGCATTACTTGACGCATGGCAAAAGAAGGTAGCAAAGACAAGAAGAATTTTGTTGGAAGGTGTGAAGGACCATATTGTGTCCAGACTTCACGGGAATTCCACTCCATTTGCAATGTGGAAGGCTTTGACATATTTGTTCCAAAGTAGCAGCGACCAGAGGAAGTTGGCACTGAAAGATAAGCTCAGAAAATAAAAATGGAGAAGGGCGACAGTATTCCAAAATATCTCACAAAGTTTGTCCACTGTAGGGATGAATTGGGAAGTGTGGGGATTACTGTTGATGATGAATACTTGGTGAGCTTGGCTCTCCTTGGGCTTCTGAAGAGTTGGCATAGCTACGAAGACTCCGTCAATGGACAGGAGAAACTGTCGGGATGGGAGTGACTTTGGTCGAATCTTGTGCAGGAGGAGATAAGGCGAAGTACCAGGGATGGCTCTTCATCGAAGAATCAAGATGAAGAGAATTTCACTTTGGCTGCCAAAGCAAGGAAAGGGAAGGGGGAGAAATTCCCTTAAAAATCAGAGGCTAAAGGCAAGAAGCATGATTTGTCCAAGGTGAAGTGTTTTCACTGTCAAGAACATGGGCATTTCGCCACTAATTGCCCACAGAAGAAGAAGAACAAGAAGGATGTTGGAGCTGCAGTGGGTGAGGCCTTAGCCTCGCAATTTGAACTTGATTTCTCTTTGATCGCATGCTTGGTTTCAAGCTCAATGGGATCAGTGTGGTATCTTGATAGTGGTGCGTCTTTCCATATGACAGGAGACAAGGAGTTGTTTAGTGACTTGGAGGAGAAGGATCTCCAAATGCATATAGAGATGGGTGACGATGGTCAATATAATGTGACCGAAATTGGGACTATTACATTTGAGAGGGATTCAGCTAATCCATTTCTATTGAAAGATGTTATGCATGTTCCAGGTCTGAAGAAGAACTTGGTCTCGGTTGCAATGTTGGATGACAGAGGTTATGATGTTGTTTTTAGTGATGGAAAATCTTTCCTGCGACATAAAACATCGGGTCAAACCAAGAGGATAGGGATTCGATTTAAGAATATCTACAAGCTGGAGGTAGATGGCTGCGTTGCAATGATGGGAAAAGCAGAATAAGTGGTGAGCCGGGATGAGGGCGAATTATGGCACAGGAGATTGGGCCATCTTCACCATGGCGCTTTGAAGATTTTGCAGCAGATTTCTACTGGACTTCCCAAGGGTACTATTTTGCAGTCAGATCAGTGCAAGGGATGTACTATGGGTAAGTTCGTGAAGACCACCTTTCATGAGAAGGAGAACCATGCTTCGGAGATCCTGGAGAGAATTCACACAGACGTGTGTGGACCTTTCTTGATTGCTTCAACAGAAAAACACAGGTATTATGTTATATTTGTTGATGACTATTATTGTAGATGTTGGATCTTCTTCATGCAGAAGAAGAGCGAAACATTCTCAAAGTTCTGTGAGTTTAAAGCATTAGTGGAGAAGGAGTCGGGGAAGCAAGTGAAAGCTCTACGAAGCAATAATGATGGTGAATATATCTCTTGTGAATTCAAAGACTTATGTAACAAAGAAGCAATTCGAAGAGAACTCATAGTGCATCATAACCCACAGTAGAATGGCGTTGCGGAGAGGAATAACAGAACGATCGTGGGTGCTACATGAGCTATGCTGCATGACTAGGGCCTACCGATGCACTTGTGGGCAGAAGCATGCAACACTTCGGTTTATGTGCCTTACCATTTTCCTCATAGAGTACTTGGCATGAGTACACCTGAAGAAGCTTTTACTGGTAAGAAGCCTGATATTTATCATTTGAATATTTTTGGCTCATCTGTTTACATTCATGTGACAAAGGACGCTAGGAAGAAGCTGGAGCCGACTGTAGAAGTTGGTATATTTGTGGGGTACACGGAAACACCCCATAATTATCATGTGTATTTTCCAAACAGTCGAATGACTATGGTGCGACGGGATATAAAATTCAATGAGGTGAAAGCCATGAAGTTGTCGCTTGAGAGGGAGCTACACTTGCATGCAAAGGAGGAACTTCTTGTTCCCAAAGATGAGCCTCTAGGTGTGGATCAGCCGCAGGAGGATATTCATGGAGTGGAGGAGTCCACTCGTGCAGAACCAAACATCAGACAAGGCAGAAAGCGTACCACAAAAGTTGAGAGACTGAAGCTTGATGTGGCACAGAATGTAGGAGTCCCTACATCACAACGGAGATAAAGACAGTCACCTGATCGATTTATTGGATACATGGCTCTCATGAGCAAGTGTATCGTGACAGAGCCATCTTTTTTTGAGGAAGCAGTGCAGGAGCCCACATGGGTAGATGCCATGGTGGAAGAGTATGACTCCATTGTCAGAAACAGTGCTTGGGATATTGTTCCAAGGCCGATGGTTAAATCAGTTTTAGGATCAAGATGGATCCATAAGGTAAAGCAAGCTGCTGATGGGAGCGTCGAGAAGTATAAGGCAAGATTTGTTGCCTAGGGCTTCTCACATATCGAGGGGATTGATTATGAAGAAACCTTTGCACCTGTCGCACGATATTCTTCCATAAGGACCATCCTTGCTCTTTCAGTGCATATGGGTTCGCACATTCATCAGATGGATGTGAAGACTGCATTCCTTAATGGGATCATTGAGGAAGAGGTGTACATTGAGCATCCTGAAGGATTTGAGATATTCAGCAGTGATTCACATGTGTGTAGGCTCAAAAGAACATTGTATGGGCTGAAGCAAGCACCTCGTGCTTGGTACACACGGATCGACAACTATTTTACTAGACTTGGCTTCACCAAGAGTGAGGCGGATGCAAACTTGTACCAAATTGTGGTGGAGGGTAAGATTTTAATCATTTTTCTTTATGTTTATGATTTAATACTAACAGGTGATGAGTAGTTGATACACTCATGCAAGGAAGATCTTGCAAAGGAGTTTGAGATGAAGGATTTGGGCCTCCTTCAATATTTCCTTGGATTGGAAATATGGTAGCGGGAAGGTGAAATATTTGTGTCTCAAGGAAAGTATGCCCGGGAGATACTGGAGAAGTTTAACATGCAAGGCTGCAAGCCTATCGACACTTCTCTTCCAGGAAATTGGAGGAAAGAGGATGCTACATCGGCAGAGGTAGTGGATGCCACTGTTTATCGACAGTTGGTGGGTTGACTCATGTATTTAGTTAATACGAGACCAGACATATGTTATTCGGTGAACTAGCTTTCACAAGCGATGGTTAAGCCTACCAAGCTCTTTTGGAAGGCAAGCAAGTATGTCCTGAGGTATCTCAGGGGCACATCTGAGTATGTCTTATGGTATAGACAGACGGATGAGGTGAAGTTGCATGGCTTCATGGATGCAGATTGGGTAGGCAGCCCAACAGACAAAAAGAGCACATCAGGAGGGGTTTTCAGTATCAGATCTACAAAAGTTTCTTGGTATAGTAGGAAACAAATATCCATGGCACTCAGTTCAGCAGAAGTAGAATATATGGCAGCAAGTCAAGCTGCATGTGAGGCTATCTGGATGAGGAAGATCCTAGTCATTTTGTTCGGTTCACATTTAGATCCTACAATGATACATTGTGATAATCAGAGTTGCATTAAACTCTCGATTAATCTCGTGTTTCATGATAGATCTAAACATATTGATATCCAGTATCATCATATTAGAGATTGTGTGCAGCGGAAGATCATGTTTCTTCAGTACATTCCTACGGAAGATCAGGATGATGATATTCTGACGAAGGCGCTCAACAGGAGCAAATTAAAATACCATAGAGGCAGGATCGGGGTGAAGGAAAATCCCTGTCTTGTTGAGAGGGAGTGTTGAGATTCAACAAGATGATGAGCTTAGTGAAAATCAATCACCTTCACTATGTGGGCCCACAGGCTATTTTTAGGTGTAAGTCTATTTTTAGACATGGTGATCATATGTCAGAAGTTGCAGGATGCTATTTGTGGATGGTTGGTCAAGTTGGAAAAATATATGAAATTCTATTTTTAGAATATTGGGCGAAGTCTATTTATAGATCATCGATCTAAAAATAGAAGTGTCGAATATTATTAGCTCTTAATAATAATCCGACAATAAACATCAACTTATTCTCTTGGAGCACTTGATTTCAGTATACAGATTTGTCAAATTAGTGGGCTGAAGGAATTACGAAATTCCTAGGGTTTACTGGTGGTTCATGCATGGAGGACTCAGTTAGAACTAATGTGGAAAAGTTATGACAAAGTTGGAAGAGTAGTTCATGGAGTTGTTATTCAGTTTAACTCAGTTAATGGAGTTAAACTCAGTTGAGCTAGTTGTATCTAGTTTAACTGAGTGATACACTAGTGAGAGTGGAGCGAATTAATTAGTTAATTAATTCAAAAATAATAACTCAATAATCAACTGAACAAATACAACAGTTAACTACAGTGTATGTCAGTTCCAGTGGAGGCCCAGTGGAGAGATAGGTGAAAGGGCAAGATGGGCTATCCGTTGTGACTATAGTGATGCATTGATTGCATCACACACACATTGGAGTTTCCAATGAGGATTCCGTAGTCAAGGCAAGGTAGATTTGAATTCATTCAGGGGTCTTCTTCAACAGAGATTGCGCATTGGAGGCAGGCTATCAGGTGGCAAGAAATCAGTGCATGGATTTGCAGATTTCTTCTGATTAGTGTGTGACAATTGATTGTACTAAGAGCTTGATGTACTAAGCTTTGTATGATATTTTTACATGATCTCCATGATACATAATATATGATAGTTGGGTTTTTCAACTTCAGGCTTTCCCGTTAAACAACTGTGTTATGTGTGATTTCTTTTATTGCTTCATGTGTTTGAAATTGATTTTAAATTTCCACAAAAGATTAACAGTGGAAGGATTTTGTATTTAGCAAGAATATAGATATTGTTAGATCGGGAGAATATGGATATATACATGCATATGTTATATAATTTCTACACACTACAATACTTGGATCGATTCCTGGCATTTCCTCGTAGGACTAAGAAACAATGTCCCGAAATTCCTGTATAGGGGTATATCAGGCTTTATATGTCTGAATTTATTCAAAAGAAAAAGAAGCACCTATATGAATGTTTTCAGTAATTCCTGGTTTCACTGAGATGTCAATTAGAACAATTGACGATATGTTTCCTAAATTCTTCTCGGATTCAGAATGAAGGATGGACATAGGAAATTTTGGATCATTTACAATCTTAGATGAAAACATAGATGAAAAATCACTATCGATTTTGTTAAGGCAAGGTAGAAAAGATGAACGATGATGATAATTGTCCCATGGAATTTCATACAAAGTCATTACTTCCATGACGCTTTCGTCAGTTGAAAACTCTTTATTGAAAGGATCAGGAACTGATATTGGTTCTAACCATGACAAATGAGAATTATCATCGGTGATCACATTCACTCAATCAATTTCAGATGGTGATGAGTTGGAAAATGATTGAACTTCTTGATAGGCCAATTCAAAAGGGATTAGTATCATCTCACTATCATACGAGGCCAATTGTGACTATAAAGGCACAATCCAAGAATCAGGATACTCCAAAGTGTTTGATGTAATCATATTAACCTAGGCAACGTTATGAAGAATATTTGGTGGAGGGAGAAAATCTTCAAGAAGACCGAAACCAATATCCTCATAAAAAGTGATCAATTTTCCAACAAAAGGAACACTACCAGGAGAATTATGGTCTGAAGTGCAATAGGATAGCTGGTCTACTTTCAAAAATTTTCCTTGACAAGGAAACATAATAATTCGAAAAAATGACGAGACTACTGTGAACATGGCATAGGTCCAACTTCGACCCAATATAAGGTTATAATCAAGTTGAGTGTCAACTACTTCAAATTCAATCGCAATTGTTTTATCTTCTAATTCTATAGGCATATCATTCAAAATTCCATATGGACGAAAACCTCTTCCGTCAAAGGTTTTCAAATTCGTGGGAGATTGATTGATAGTTGGAGAACCCAAATCTCTCCAACAAAAATGGACATGATGCATGTAGATTCTCCTTCATCAACTACTATTCGAAAAACTCATTTGGTTTTGACGAAAATTGGTATTTGGAACTCCAGTTGGTGTGGGAGCCTCGGTGCATTACTTTCAAAATCAAGGACTATCAAATTAGAATCTTGGCTATCAATTGATCCTATTGTTGACAATATGAATTTCCTTTGTGCTGCATAGGTCTGTAGCACTTCAAGAACTGACATTGTTGAAGGCTACATAGCCATATATTCAACAATGTTGTAATTCTGGGTAGTTCTAGCATGAGGGTTAAAAAGTTGACTTTTAAAGAACACCCTTAGGATGCAGTTAATTTACCATGTCAGGATTAGATTTTTCAAGTTGTAAAGGTTCGTAGGGAGGAGGAGTTTATGTGGAAGATTGAACTAGAGAGCTGGAACCATTTCCATCTGCAATAGGACCCTTAGATCCGTAATATTTAGATCTCGTAGCTACCATAACTTGTGAAGACATCATCATGATGTTTATCGATGTGGAAGAAGAATATGGGTTATGGGAAGCCATCTTACTGTATTGAGAAGGAAATGGATCCTTCCATTAATAGGAGTAAGGGAAATTTAACGAATTTAGAGACCTCGACGCGATGAGGGATCTCCATTGTGTAATGATCTTCATCACAGATTAAGCAATGATATCGAGGTTTGTTCTTTTCTTCAGATGGTTTAGTCTTATCTGATTTCTCCTTTGGAGCAACATTTTTATTTGCTTTAATTTTTCCTTTCTTTTTACCTCTGGACTCTTTACTTTTACCAGTAGATGAATCTATGTCATTAATCTCAGAGGTAATTTCTGGAGAAATATTTTCTTCTGCTGAATCTAGTAAGGCAAAAATGTGAGTCTTTTTAGAATTTTTCTTTTTAGTCTTAGATTGTTGGATAACAAAACCAATCGCACCATCAGTGTCATGAGATCCTATAGGAGTTGGGGTTACTTGACTTGGGCAAGGAAAATCTGGAATTTTATCTTACAAAGTGTGAGACTGAGTGTAAACAAGATCAAATTATTGGGCACAAGCGACTAATTTCTCTTTAGTTACAATGAAACCTTTGGCGACATCTTCAGTAATTACCAGAAGTAGCGATTTTGTAAACCATTTGGCTAAAATATGATTTGGAATAAAAAATTTAAATAAACAATTTCTATGTCTCCATTCATGAATATGATCTAAAATATAATTGGAATTCGATTGTTTTAAAGAAGTTAAAATCTCAGTAACAATATCATATCGTATCGGTAACTGAAAATGTGTCAAGAGAGAAGTGGTTATGGCATTGAAAATAATAAAATATGCTCGTGGTAATTAGATATACCATTTGGCTGCCAAACCAGTTAAAGTTCGTTGGAAAATTCGTAACCTAATAGAATATCGATTAACGAATTTGATGTGCACCAAATATGATATGTCATGATGTGAATTGATGGATCTTCTTCTAATTTACCTTCAAATTTTGGAATCTCACTGGGAAACTTTGTAGGAATTGTCGGCCAAAAGGGTAGATAAAAAATGGGATCATTTGTTAACCGAGATAAATCCAATAAATCCAAAGTTGCGATACATGGTAACTCTTGGTTGGGATCTTGCTGTGGGTATTGATAACCTTGGGGGATAAGTCCTATTCCTGGAGGAGGATACCAATGATATACTGAAATAGCTTGAGAATTTGGAATTTGCATACCTCTGGGATAACCAGGATGGGACATACCAAACCATGGTTGAACTGATATTTGATAATTATGACCGGGGTATGGTTGATTTTGTAAAGGATGACTCTAGCCCATTTGACTTTGAATTTTTTTTTCGTGAAAGGGTTGAATTTGTAGGGGTTGACCCTGAAAGAATTGACTTTGGAGGGGTTAAACTTGAAAATCCTATCCTTGATACGGTGTTTTCATATATGGTATACTAGGCTACCCTACTGGAATTTTAGGTATAGAATGAATCATAAAAACAATTTGATAAGCATATGCCTAGGGAATAGCCTGAGTATTTTGTTGCACCAATACTTGAGAAGTAATTGGAACAATTTTTCATGATACTCTTGGGATGGGAGTTTGTGGTGAACTTAGAACCAAATGTTGAATAGATGTTTGCACTACAGACTGGACAAGAGTTTGTGGTGAACTCGAAACCATATGCTGAAGCGGTTTTTGATCAGGTGTCGATGGATTACCCTGGACAAGTTGTTAGACTTGTATAGGAATACCTTGAACATGCATTGGCTGAATAGGTTGTCCAACAGGTTGAACAAGTTGGTAAACTAGCAGTTGTGGAGAAACTTTCATTGGTTGTTGAACATATGAAGGGTTCCAAATTTTATTCATCCCAGGATATGGAGTATCAAAAAGGGGTTGAGACACAACAGGTTGACCTAGACCAGCTTGAGGTATTTGACCATAATTTGGATAATTTTCGGTGAGAGGTTTCCCTCGAATCATAGGATAGGATCCAGCTAAAGGTTAACCTCCAAGAGGAGGATAAGATGGTTTCCCCCTAGGTAGATAATAACCACATGTTGGGTTAACTTGAGGATTACCTACATTGCCGGAAATCATATTTATATATTGATAAGATGTCAAGCCTTGGACAATGGAATCAGTTAAACCAGTTGACATAGCTTCTGAAGGAATTGATGGGCCACTATATAAAAATTATTCTCAAGAAGTAGAAAACATAGAATCATCCAAAGACATACTTCCATAATTCATCCTAGAAATATCAAATAATGGTACAATAGAGTAAGGAGTGGTGTAACATGGAATGCATTAACCTAAAAATTTCAAGGGTGTAAAATACCAAGGGTCCGGTATAAAGGTAGAAAAAATAAGTTCTAGAAAAATTGTCTAATCACCTGTAGAAACTGGTGTATGTGGCGATTCTTCCTCTTCCCTCTTAGTAAGTTCTTCGATGTTAATGAGACTGGGAGGTAGACTATTGTAATAAGAAGTTTCACTCACAGTGAATGTGGTTCAGGAGTAGGGACTATAACAGCTGAAGGTGATTTAGGTTCAGAAACGTCAGACTGGGGTTCTTCAATATCTGGTTCAGTAAATTGCGAATCCTAAATTTATCTAGTATTAAATTTTTTTTGAATAAGCTCAGTGATTACTGGATCAGTTAGTTCTAAATTTGATTCTAGAATTTGAGGTTGATTCAGCTTAGTTTTTGCTACTTCAGATTCTAGAATGGTAGATGTTTATGGTTGATTCACTTCAGTTTCTGTTGATTCATATCCTAGAATAGTAGGTGTTTCTGGTTGATCTGTAGTCTCGGATCCTTTTGATCTTGAATTTTCAGGTTTAATTTTTCTAACTGACTCGGTGTATATTCAAGGAGTTTACCTTGCATTATACGTGATTGCCTTGGTAATTTAGCCACAATGAATTTTTAACTAATAATTAACACAATATTAGAAATCACACCTAAAACAAACAAAGTACCATGCACTAATCAATCTAAAGAGTCAAATCATGCAAGCAACCTTTTCACAACGAAATCAACAGTTGGTGATGAAACCCAATGTCGTAGAAATCAAGGTGAAAAATGTATATAGATAAAGCAAGTGGAACCAATTATGTTGACAACCTGCTTAATGAACAATCTGGTGCAAGTAACTCCATTTATGCAATATCGAGTGAAGAGTATCCTCCAAAAATGTCCAAGTGAGTCTAGCCAATGTTTGTTCCAAGTAAAACAGAGACTTACCCTCTGTCGTCACCTCAGGTAAAAGCCCTAGGATTATGGTCACTAATTTTACCACTTACAACAATTTAACATGGGGTTACAATCGAAGATCTAATGTACACGCAAGGGCAGAGTAACAAAGTTCAATCCCCTTGAAAGCTCCTCAACATGGTAAATCTTAGGTTTACTTCCAAGCGAACCCAAGTACCTTTAGGCATTGTTTGTAATGTGTGCAAACATTCTACCGTTACCAATGAAGTGGGGTCGATCACTCCACTGGGTCCGATATGATCTTGTGCTTAACTCTCCTGTAAGAAGAGCTTGCTAGAGCCAAACTGAAATAACTGGATTCACTCCCTACCGCAAGATTCTAATGATTTTCTGTAGCTTTGGAGAGCTTACTCACTTTCCTATTACAAAGCCCTACAACCTAATATACTGTAGGTGGAAAGAGCCCTAAAAAATGTAAAATTCTAATTGATTTTAATTAACGTTGTGTTATTAGGAAATTATTTACTCAATAGGTTATGGAAGTGAAACTTGTGATATTATGACTCGACTCCAAATTCTAATGCAATCGAACAGGCAATTTGTAATATTTTTGTTCAATGAAATCCTATTTATGGGAAGGTAAGAGTTTTTTTATTTCTTGAAATAAAATGCAAAACTCAAAATTTTGACTTGAATATTTTCCAAAAAACTCCAATTTCACTTTGATGCAATCCAGATGCATAAATAAAACTAAGATTTTAATACGCTAAAGATATCAAACAACGATGAAATTCCCTTCTATCATTAATCACTAAAAATTCTAAATCTTGAAGAAATCAATCAAAATTTGAAAATTGAATTTTTGTAATGGAAGCTTCAACTTAATGATGTCTATAAGTGCAATTATGAAATACTTCAAAACTGAAAAGAAATTATTTAGTTTAACATTCAGCAATAGAAGCATTTTTTCACAAAACACACTAATTTTTTGAGAAACCCTACTTTGCACTTACACAAAGAAATTCTTCACAAATAAGTAAGATAAATAATGAATTTGATATATTTGATAGAAAAATGCATGGAGACAATGATCTAACATCAACCTATCCCTTTTTGATCAATCATCAAATAGTACAGATAAAACCCTACCCAAATTTGTGAAAATGATTGATTCTCAATAAGACTTCACTATGGCATTCAAACAAGTTCACAGAAGGTAGTTGAAGGTAAAAACAAACATAATGAAACACTCAAAAATTAAAATTTAAACTCTGATCAAGAGAAAATCTATTTTTTTCCAAAATTTCTAAGGATTGGGCAAGCTAAAAATTTAGTCCAGTGTGCATGCACATTGTTGTTGAGGAAAAATTGCGCAGATTTGCACTCTGTTGTTGAACAAAAACCATGTAGATCATGAAAGATTCAAGAAAAAATAAAATCAAGGAAATCAAACCAGAATATCTGAAGAGTCACTATTTTTCTGATACTCAGATAAAGCTAATAAAAAAATACCAGAAAGTAACATCAAGGAAAAGGAAGAGAACTAAGTCGTTCCCCAGTGGGTCACCAATTTGTTATGCAGACTAATCCCTTTTGCAGACAAGAGCGGTCTCCCTAGATCCCTAAGGAAAACAAGAAACAAATAGACAATTGAATAACTCTTTCCCTAAGCCTACTTCGTTTGAATCATAAATACAAGAGAAGGAGAATGGAATCCTTACCTATTTTCGAAATTCTTGATGGAGATCCCCGCTTAGTCCTGATGCAACTCCTCAATGCTCAAAAAGACCTGCAATCATAGACATAAAAGAGATCAAAGGCATATGAAATATAATTCAAACAATCTCAATCTAATGATCAAGGAGATTAGAAATCGATATCATCTTAATGAATAAAAAAAAGGAACATAAATCATTCATCATTTTAGTAAGAGAATAAAATGACAAAAAGGATTCATTTGTATTATTTCAAGGATAAATAAGAGCCTTACAACCTCTGCCTTGATGTAGTGAGGTTCCCCCCAAATTCCTCCAACCCTCTCCTTGGATGATAAGCTTCCTAATCTAAATTCAACAAGATAAGTTTACCTTTTGTGAACTCCCCAAACCCTCTAGTCTATAGTCAATTTATAGGCCAAGAAGAGGAGGTTTCAAATCCATAAGAGGAGGTTTCAGATCCATTAATAGTGGGATTAGGGTTCCTTTATGAAAGGAAATTAGCTCCATGATGTGAAGGGTAAGGCTCGAATATATATGACCTAGAATCTTTCAGTTGGGATATATTCACCCAAAAGGGCTTCTAGAATTCACTTTTTATTTTTACTTTTCATTGAGTTGTTTGCATAGTCTATAGTGGAAGATAGAACACAGTTTTGCATAGGTTTCAATGGTAGAAACTGTGAATGTGCGGAAACTGACTAGGAATAGCATGCAAGTCATAAAAAATAGGTTATAAGGCCTTGTTACCCAAAATTCATATTTTCTTCAAGGCTTTTAGGTTATTGAATTGCAAGGGAGTGCTTTGAAACATGTTTATGGATGGCGAGAGATCCATTTTAATGGTCACGTGTCATGGTGACAAAACAGTATGTAACAATCGTACGTAGTCCAACAACTATATGGGAGAAGAAAATTAAACTTCTCAAAGCAATAATGAAAAATTGGGTTAAGGATTAAAAGACAAATTCACTTGCTTCATTTTCCCTTCTCCAAATCAATTTAGAAGCTATTAAGACAAAGTTAGATTGTGAGCCCATCTTCCAAGAGCTTCTCATGCAAGAAAAATAAAAATTGAGCTATATCATAATGCATTGAAAGAAGAAGAATGGTGTTGGCTCAGATCTTGTAGTATTTGGCTTTAGGTAGTGGTCAAAAATTCTAAATTCTTTAATAATCAAGCAACAAATTGAATTTGGTAAAATAACATTAGAGAAGTCATAACGAGAGGGAACCAAATTGATGTTTTTCCCAAATCTAGGTGTGAAGAAGTCCAACACCAAAGTGAGCTTTATAATGTTGCAAACCATGTAAAAGAAGAATCAAAGCAATACATGTTGCACCATATCCCATATTTGATATCTTAAGAGGTTACCATCTCTCTATTAAGAGAGATCATGGAAGACAAGATAAAAAACATAGTATTTTCATTCAACCATGACAAAGCTCTAGGCCCTTATGGATTCTCAACACATTTTTATTAGGAATACCAAGAATTTATAAATTAGACCTCTATCAAATGGTAGATTATTCCTTTCATCATAATTGCATTGGAGGGAGTATCAACTCTTCCTTATTGGCTTTAGTCCACAAGGAATCAAATCCCTCATCTTTTGCATAGTTTCAGCCTATTTCACTTTGTAATGTTTCTTAAAAAGTTATTTCCAAGATTTTAACAACAAAGCTCATGTTTCTTCTTCCAAAAATCATCTATAAAAATCAAGGAGGTTTTGTTCGTCAAAGCAGATCTTTGACAGCGTCATCATAGTTCAAGAAGCTATACATTCCAGCCATGTAAGAAGCGATAAAGGAATGTTGATAAAGTAGGGCATGACAAATGCCTTTGACCAAATCCGACATGGATTTCTTTTCAAGGTAATGTAAAAATTTGGATTTGATAGCAAGTTTATACTTTGGGTCTCTCTTCACATTTCAACCCCTTGAATCTTGCCTTGGTAAATGGGAGATATATAGGCTTCTTCAAATCCTCAAGGGGTCTACGTCAAGGGTTCACCCTCTCTCCCTTCCTTTATATTTTAATGGAATAATCTCTTAGCAGGTGTGTGTATTTTGAGAGGCATGGTGAAAGGCTCCCTAGCATTCTGTATACAAGAGGAATTAAGAACATCAACCATACCCAATCCACAAAGGATACTCTTATTTTGAGAGGTGCTTCAACTATTATTGCCAATAGATTCAAGACATTTCTTGATCACTTTCTTGAGCCCTCCAATGGTTTGATAAACTCTGCGAAGTTACAAAACTATTATTGAAATAATAGTTTCAAAAAGAAAAATAAAATAGTAATAATCTTAGGATTCCACTCGGTATAATCCGGATAGGAATTCAAATACCTTGGCATTCTTATTTTCTTAAAAAAATCATTCCTCTAAAGCCTAGACTGGTATCATCAATAAATTCAAGGTGACTCAATCTAGCAAGGCAAATGGTTTTGATAAAGGATGTTTCAACCCTCCCTCTCTACCAAATACTTTCTTCGCTTGCTCCACATGGTATCCTATTGAGAATGGCAAAGGAAATTCGTAAATTTCCATGGTAAGGAGGTAAATCCAACACAAAGAAATTCCATTTAGTCAAATGGCCCATAATTTAGCAACCCAAATATCATGGTAGAATTAATAAATAAAGACCTATTACTTATGAATAAAGCCATTGGAGCAAAATTAGTCTAGAGCTTTTTATCTCTAAATGGAAAATGTTGGAATGAGGTATTGTGTTCAAAATACCTCTTTAGGTAAGCTCTTTGCTTGGACTTGCTTCAAGAGCATTAAAGAGTCTTATATGTTTGTAAAATTTTCGTGGCCTCTGTCTCCCTCATTAATTTAGAACTTTTTTGGAAGCTTGGTAATGCAATGAGTATCAATTTATGCTCTGATTGGATAATGGATAAACAACCCCTTGAGAGGCATAAATATCTCTGGCCACTCTAGGAGGTGTTTGCAACAGATGGAAAATTTACATTGGATGATATCTCAGGTTGGGATTGTGAAGGTAATTGGGAGTGTTGGATTTTAGAATTCATTCCATAACTTGAAGCATCTAATCACAAGACTTTGTGGACATTTCACTAGCTACACCCCATGGAATCACAATGAATTTGATGAGAGAGGTTGGAAATATTTGATATATATGGTTCGAGAGGGGTATATTTCCCTTCTTTTTCCTCAAGGCACTCCCCCTAAATCACAATGCTAGCTAAAAGTATGACTTTATAATAGCCTGCCCAAAATTAACTCCTTTTGTTAGTTGTTGGTTCACATGAAAATTTTGACAATGAAAAATTTAAGGAAGCCATGGATCCAAAGACCACCTCGATGCCAGCTGTGTAAGCAAAGTGAAGAGTCAACTCACCATACTTTTTTGGAGTGCCCCCTTTTTAGGGAAGTGTGGATTTTGGCCTTGCCCCCCTTTTAAAAAGACTGATATGGCCTAGCTCGATCCTTGATCTCTTCTCTTCCTCGACTTCGCATTACTTAGCTAAATTCTTTTAGAATCCCCTTTTAAAAAAATTTGGTAAGCTTTGCTAAAAATTATCTATTGGAAATTTGGCTTGTTAGAAATAAGTGCATTTTTAATAATTCTCAAGTGCCTTCTCAATTGGTAGCAATGAAAGATCTGCATTTTTTCTTTAACTTCTGAAACCCAAAATATAAGTGAAGAGCCTTCATTACAAGGGTTGGATCCAATGGAAATAACTAATCTTTCAAAATTTCTATCAATTATGTTAGCATTCATATCTGAGGGATTGCTAAAATGTTGAATAGAGAGGCATGGAAACTTCAACTCTCATGGTTGGAATTCAAAAGATGGAGACAAGTTTCTTTTGATTTCATACTTAGGTTCGATGGGCATAAGAAAGGGGTGGCAATCAGGGTAGGGGTTATCTATGTCCGTGTAGGAAAAAAATTCTTGTACTCATGGGGTTTGAGAAATGACAAATAATCAAGGAGAAGGCTATGGCTTACTAGAAGGCATCTCCTTGCCAAAAAAAATCAAGTTTCATTTCTCATTGTGTTGGGGGGCTATCTTATTATCATTCAACACATGGTTAAAGATTAATCTCGAAGAGAGAAGTTTTGGATAATTTCTTAAAACATGTCAAGGAGGCAACCCAATATATCCCAATTATGAATTATAAGCACACACTAGAAGATAATAATAAGAAAGCACATGGATGTGCCAATCTAGGATGCAATTTGAAATTTAGTGAGTTGATATTTAACAACCAATTAAGACCATCCTTCATTCCTTAGTAATAGTTCCAATGATAAGTCATGAAACATCAAGTTACATCATACATCATAAACTAGGGGTGTATGTACTATAAATTTTACTTTATTCTCGGGCTTTATTAGAAGACATTCACCTCCTAAGCCAACCATTGGTCCACATGAATAATGTACCTCTCAAGAGGAGAGTTTTGATTTGGGTAAGAAAATACTTAAACTTCCAATGACAAATTCTCATTATTATTTAATGAAAAAAAAAATCAAGTGTAATTTAAGTAAATTTAGTTTTAAAATCTCACATAATAAAACTTATTGAAAATAAATTTGTCAACTAAATGATTCCCTTTAAAAAGTAAAGTTAAGAAACTCATACAATTTATTAAAGCTAGAGTTGTACAGAAGATGCTTCCTCTATTTTTAATGTTTAGATACATAAAATGACAATAAAATTAGTGGATAGATTTACTCATAAGATGTTTTTTCTATTTTTGCACGGAGAGGTGCAATCTACAGCCCAGTATGACCCCGATGTCGGGTATGCCACGTTCTTAAAAAATAATAAATTTTACTTTTTCTAATGTCGGCCAAAGCATTAACCTAATCTTGAATTTTATATAATTTGAATATTTAGATTATATATAACTTTTTTAACTTATTAATGGGCTGAGATTAACTATTAAAATACAACTATGTATTATTTATATAATTTGAATGGATAGTAAATTATATACGTGAATTTGAATGGATCATAAATTTACCTTTAACAAAAAAATTCACCACATTGAATTTCCAAATTAAGTAAAAATTTAAACATCTTTACTCTTTACTGAAGTCAATACCATTTCCTAAATCAAAGGAAAAGATTTAATTCAACACAAACAATCAAAATCTAAAATCTTTTAATATTTCTTTTAATTAAATATTTGTAAAATGAATCTTTAAAAAGAAAACCCATATTCTATGGATAAATTAAAATATTTAAAGAAATAAATATTTCCCCATCAAAGTTGCAATATTTTAAAATTTAAATAAATAAAAATACAAATAAACATGAAGTATGGTAAATAAATAAAACCTATTTTTATACTTACTCGAGAGATATGGTAAATAAATAAAAATATATATAAACTAGATGTATGATAAATAAATAAAAATTATTTTTATATTTACTCCATCAATCTTTTTATATTTAAAAAAACTTAAAAAATATATTTTATTTAGATGAAGCATATGGGACGAATACCATGGGAAAAATTAATATTGATACCATGGGCCAAATACCATATTTACAAAATAAGTATGGTAAATAAATAAATATAAAAGAGGTATAATAAATAAATAAATATAAAATAGGTATAAAGAGGTATGGTAAATAAATAAATATAAAAGAGGTATAAAGTGGTAAGGTAAATAAATAACAATATATCAAATAGGATTATAAATAAAAATCTAATTATATAACAAGCCTATGGGCCAAATACCATAGTAAATAAAATAGGTATGGTAAATAAATAAAAATATAAATAAACTAGAGGTATGGTGAGTAAATAAAACCTCTTTTCATATCTACTCCATAATCTACTTTATATTTACAAATATTTATGTTCATTAGTTTACATAACTAAGAAGAAATAGAGAGAGAGAGAGAAGTGGAGAGAGAGAGAGAGAGAAGTGGAGAGAGAGAGAGTGATAAGGGAGAGATGGAGAGAGAGTGTGTATGTTTAGGGGTGAGATAAAGAGACAAAGTAAGAGGTATGGAAAGAAGGGGGGAGAGAAGAAAAGAGAAGGAGAGAGGGAGGGATATATTAATGTAGTTGGTGAGAGAGAGGGGTGGAAAGAGAGAGAGAAATATAGGGAAATTGGGGAAGAGAGAGGATTAGAGAGAGAGAGAGATGGGGGAAGAGAGAGGATTGGAGGGAAAAGAGAGAGGGAGGTAGGAGAGAAAGGGAGAGAGATGAAGGATGAGAGAGAGGAGGAGAGTGATGGGGGAAGAGAGAGTATTGGGGAGAGAGAGAGAGAGAGAGAGAGAGGGAGTTAGGGGAGAGAGAGAGAGAGGAAGGACGAGAGAGAGGACTTGAGAGGGATCGATAGAGAGATGGAGTTGGAGGGGGAGAGATGTAGAAAATAAGAAATATAGAGAGTGATAAGTGGAGAGAGAGGAGGAGTGACAAGGGAGAGATAGAGAAAGAGCGTGTATGTTTGGGGCTGAGATAAAGAGACAAATAAGGAGAGATGGAGATAAGGGGGGGGAGAAGGAGATATAAGGAGAGAGGGAGGGATGTAGTAACATAGTTGGTGGGTGAAGAGAGAGAGAGGGGGGGAGAGAGATGGGAGAGAAAGGGAAAGAGAGGAAGGAAGAGAGAGGATGTGAGAGAGTGAAGAGACGGAGGGAAAGAGAGATGGACTTGGAGGGGGAGGGGGAGCGAGGTAAGAAGAAATACATAGAGAGAGAAATGTGGAGAGAGAGAGAGAGAGAGAGAGAGAGAGTGAATGATAAGGAAGATGGAGAGAGAGGGAGAGAGGACAAAAGGAGGAAAGAGAGATATTAGCGGGGGAGAGGGAGAGAAAGGGAAGATAGAGATATAGATGGAACGTGAAGAGAGGGAAGAAGAGAGAGATGGGGAGAGGAGGGGATTGACAAAGAGATTGATATATATGGAGTGCAAGAGTGTGTGTGTTTAGGGGGGTGAGATAGTGAGACAAAACAAAAGAGATGGAGGGGGATATAGATATGGATGGAGGGTGGAGAGAGGGAAGAATATTTCTCACACTAGATGGATTGATATAAGTGGAGATGGTGATTTATAATCCTATTTGATTATTTTCACTATATGCATCGATTTTAGTGTAGATATTTATTTCTAATGATATTTGATTACTTGCACTAGATGCATTGATTTCAGTGTAGGTGGTGATTTCTAATAGAATTTGATTGCTTGCACTAAATTTGTTGATTTCAATTTAGATGTCTATTTATAATTATATTTGATTACTTGCACTAGATGAATTGGTTTCAATGTAGATGATTTCTAATCCTATTTGATTGTTTGCACTAAATGCATTGATTTCAGTGTAGATGGCAATTTCTAATCCTATTTGATTTATTTGAGTAAATGCATTGATTTCAGTGTAGATGTTGGTTTCTAGAGAGAGAGAGAGTGAGTGATAAGGAAGATGGAGAGAGAGGGAGAGAGGACAAAAGGAGGAAAGAGAGATATTCGCGATGGAGAGGGAGAGAAGGGGAAGATAGAGATATAGATGGAAGGTGAAGAGAGGGAAGAAGAGAGAGATGGGGAGAGGGGGTGATCGACAAAAAGATTGATATATATGGAGTGCGAGAGAATGTGTGTTTAAGGGGGTGAGATAGAGAGACAAAAAATAATAGATGGAGGGGGATATAGATATGGATGGAGGGTGGAGAGAGGGAGGAATATTTCTTGCACTAAATGGATTGATATAAGCGGAGATGGTGATTTCTATTCCTATTTGATTATTTGCACTAGATGCATCGATTTTAGTGTAGATATTTATTTCTAATGGTATTTTATTACTTGCACTAGATGCATTGATTTCAGTGTAGGTGGTGATTTTTAATACAATTTGATTTCTTGCACTGAATGTGTTGATTTCAATTTAGATGTCGATTTATAATTATATTTGATTACTTGCACTATATGAATTTATTTCAATGTAGATGATTTCTAATCCTATTTCATTGTTTGCACTAAATGCATTGATTTCAGTGTAGATGGCAATTTCTAATCCTATTTGATTTCTTTGAGTAAATGCGTTGATTTCAATGTAGATGTTGGTTTCTAGAGAGAGAGAGTGACTGATAAGGAAGATGGAGAGAGAGGGAGAGAAGGGAAAGATAGAGATATAGATGGAAGGTGAAGAGAGAGAAGAAGATAGAGATGGGGAGAGGGGGTGATTGACAAAGAGAATGATATATATGGAGTGTGAGAGCGTGTGTGTATGGGGGTGAGATAGACAAAAAACAAGAGATGGAGGGGGATATAGATATGGATGGAGGGTGGAGAGAGGTAAGAATATTTCTTGCACTAGATGGAGAGAGGGAAGAATATTTAAGTGGAGATGTTGATTTATAATCCTATTTGATTATTTGCACTAGATGCATCAATTTTAGCATATATATTTATTTCTAATGATATTTGATTATTTGCACTAGATGCATTGATTTCAGTGTAGGTGGTGATTTCTAATACTATTTGATTGCTTGCACTGGATGTGTTGATTTCAATTTAGACGTAGATTTATAATTATATTTGATTGCTAACACTAGATGCATTGATTTCAATGTAGATTTTTTTTAATCCTAGTTGATTGTTTGCACTAAATGCATTGATTTTAGTGTAGATGGAGATTTCTAATCCTATTTGATTTCTGAGTAAATTCATTGATTTCAGTGTAGATGTTGGTTTCTAATCTTATTTGATTGCTTGCATTAGGTGCATTGATTTCAATGTAGAAGTTATTTTCTAATCTTATTTGATTACTTGCATTAAATGCATTGATTTCAATGTATATGTTGATTTATGATTTGATGTAATTGGATATATGAAGGTAAATTAGTTTTAAAGTGATTGGATTAACAATATGCATTGATTTTAGTGTAAGCACAAAAAGTTATTGACAATGTACACTGACTTTTGTGTTATAATAATTTAACCTATTAATATTGGAGAGCAAGAGAGACAAGGTATCATGTTTACTACAACAACTCGAGCTAAAGATTTAAATGGTTCACGATTTAAATTTTTTTTCTTCATATAATTGATATGAAAAAATAACAAAACTAACAAGGATGACAATAAGAATAGTAGAAGAAAATAGTTTGAGATTGATCACAATGAAGACTATTTGTAACAAGAATACATTCTTATTATTCACATTTTCTATCTTTCAACACTATTTTTTTTTCCACAGAAAAAAAATCGAACTTTCTATTAATATTAGAGAGTCACAAAACATATGCATAGCATTTCATATCAACTCCTAATCTCCTTCTAGAGAGGGAGAAGAGCAGTCTCGACATCCTTGGGTAACTAAGAAAATTTAAAATTAAAATGACCAAGTTAATCTCAGAAATATCTAGCATATTTAAAATGATTATATTAATATTTGATATACTTACATATTATTGATAAAATTAATCATATCTTCTATAGATTTTCCTTGGCAACACACGACTGAAACCAGTCTAGATCCATCTTAACTCCGGATCTATCAAGCGCCGAGAGGGATCAAATCTCTTGAAGTGAAAACCTTTTCTCATGTTTTTCACTCTGTTGGGGTTCCCATGTTTTGGCCAGATTGGCAAGACCAAAAGATGAGACAACATCAGAACCACTTTCAGACCTCAGGATCTAGCCCTCCCGGGTCCAGAGAGGGATCTCTCCAAAATAGTCAAAGTATATTTGTCTTTGAAGCTCAAATGATAAGATGTTAGGCTAGTTATGAGCACAGGTTTCTTTGTTTGGTTTGTTTGATTTGGTTGCTGGTTATCAGGAAGGAAGGGTTCAATGTAAGACAAGGCTGAGCAAAGAGGGATAAGGCAGAGGTGAAATGTTCCAGGAAATATTCAACCATTGGGCAATGGAGTCAGGAGAGGATTTGCTTGCTATCCAATAGGCAGGCTTTCAGTTGGACTAGTCATCTAAAACATAGGATCTTAAAGATGATTATGTGATATGAAAGGTAGGGAAGGAGGAGATAACACAAATTCAGAGCACAAAGTTAAAGACCAGCTGGTCGCACAAGGATCCTAGTGGATAGGGCTAACTCTAATCCCCAGTGTTCCCAAATCTTCCAACTAAATTCTTAACAAGAGAAAAATCTAAGAACAGATACATCTAATTCATACATCAGAGAGCAGGCAATACCATCCACTACACTGGTTAAATTATTTGAAATCAATTCTTAGATAACACATTCAGAAGAGAAACATCAAAGGCAAGGAGAGTAGAAGCATAGGGTACCTAACAAGGGTAAATCCTATGCCAATATTCTGATGCAAGCCAGTAGAAATGAAATGAAATGAATGTAAACACAAAGATTGGAAAACATCATCGCTGCTTCAGATTAGGATCCAAAGAAATGTGCTTGTCATATTAAATAGCAATACCAGTCAAGTACAACATGCCAATGGCTGAATACTCAGTCTGAAAACATCTTCTTTGACATATCTTACAACATTAACAGAGACTGTGTCTCAAAAGAAACTACTTGCAGTTCTCTGATAACTGATCAACAACCTTTACAATGAGTTTCTTCATGAATTTATAGCTCCGGAGCAGCAGAGAAGGTAGGTGAAGAACTAAATGCAGTATTAAACTCTTGAAAAGAAAGAGGGCCGAAGCCCATTCTGTATAAATCCTGTGCATTAATCTCTGATTTTCTCTAGGTGAATGAATGATCTTCTTGAGTCTTCAAGCTACTCTGATATAACTCTGATGTACACTGACTGCAGTACTGTGTAGTACTTTGGTGTATAAACAAAATGACTGAATGGACTGCCATGCTTGTGGAACAAATGCTTCTAATAGCATAGGATTGTTGTAAAGGGGGAAAACCTTGCTTGGACACAATATAAACTTGAAGCAATAATGTGTACTGTGTCCTTGTTCTAGAAGAATCATTCTGCTGATTTGAACCCTGATTTCATTGTTTTCTGCGTGCTGGATCTCCTCTGTGATCCTCGGGATTCTTGATCTGGTACTTTGTCTCTAAACTGCTGTATTAAGGCCCAAAACCTTTGATACTGAGCGTTGAAATCCTTGATCATAAGCTGGTTTTTCCCACTGTTCCATGAACGCTTTGATTCTGCAAGATCTGGGCTTTAATGACGCCGGATAGGGCCTGCGAAGTTTCAAACTCTGTCCTTTGATGGAATTTATACTGCCGCCACCTTTCTTGACATTCCCCGCAGTACCAGCTTTCAGGTTTAATTCTGTCTGCTCAATGCGCCGCTTACAATGATTCCTATGAATCATGGCAGTTTTCCGCCTTTCTGAGAACCCTGCAAAAACACGCAACTTGTTAAGGAAAACAACGGAGGTGGTGGACGCAATGGGTGTGGCTAGACTGACCATGCAGACTGGTTAGATGGAGCAAATATTGTGGAAGACCTGTGATGCAGTGAACGGTAAAGATTACAATTGGAAGGTGGCGCGGAAGGGAAAAATGAATGAAAACCTTTGAATCTTCGACCTTTGACTGGAGAATATGAAGCGAGAGAGGCGGAAGTACGGTGAGACGCGTGGAGGTGACGTGGTGGGACCGGGGACGACGTAAGAGTCAACAGCGGGAAGACCAAACTGGGTTGTCGGATCTCAGAGGAGATCGTCGGTCGAACACACAGCGGAGGGCGATGAACGGTGGGCCAGGGGTACGGAGATCATGAGTTAAACCCTGCACAACTTCGTTGAGCGATGACCGTTGGATGAGCAGGGGCAGATCTAATGGCTGACGTGAATATCGTTGCGCATCTCATGCCGAACGTTAACGCGCGATGGGCAAGTGGTTTTGAAACCGTACAAGAGCCACGCGTCGACCATTGTATGGAATCGCTAGCTGAAAGGAAAAAACTGTCTGACCTCCATAAGCGGTGCGATGGAAACCATATGGTTTTGGAACAGTGAAGGCGGGCGGGGACCACAGTGGCGGACACACTCTGAACCGTTGATCTGGCGGTGAATGGACGGCGATGACGCGATTGATGGTTTGAATGGGTGAATCACGAGCGCTGCGGGGTTTAACGATCGTCGTCCGATCTTTATGGATCAACGGTTGAGAAAACGCCCAATAAACATATGGGACAAGCACCTTAGGGGCTAGCGCTCGGTCACAGCGCTGGGTTTTGTGGGAGGAAAAGGTGCGAGGGCTAGGCCGAAAGGGGCTCATGCCTATTATAAGGTCGGAAAGTGGGTTTTTTACCCCATTTTAATGCATTTTGAGGCCTGAGGAAGGTAACGATAGAGAGATAGAGGGGGATTTTGAGGGAACAAAGGGCAAGGGTGGGACTTCATAGAGATTTTGGATGATTTTAGGAGGTTGATGAGGATATTAGGGGGAACAAAAGGGGACTTAGAAAAAGGGGAAAAAAGGATAGAACGGGGGGAAAATGCAGGGATACAAGGGGTGAAATAAAGCCTTTTTGGAGCATAATTCTTTATTAGTAAGGCTTATTGACTTAACTCAGCAGAGGGAAATAGTCACAAGGTAGGGAAAAAGGCTGCAAGGATGATGTGTTTTCAAGGGAAATGCATTCCTTGCAGGCTCACAGAACAAACTAGCCCCTTGCTTGCTTTGTCAAGGAAATTATAAGGGGCTAACAATGGCTCCACATGGGGATGGCTTCTTCTTGAAGGAGTCAAGAATTCAGAGAGTAGATATTTGGAGTAGGCCAGTTGCCTACTGCTTGGCACATCCCTTTTTCTTTGATCAGCTGCCACAATATAAAAACATTACAACAACAGAAAAACTTTCTCCAACCAACTACCTACCCACACTACAGTCCTAGCATTTTTCTTCTTCTAGGGTGCATTTGAGCTAGCAGACCTTTTACATCTCTTTATTTTTTCAAACAGAAAATAAACCCATTCTAATTCTACCCTTATTACTCCATGAGACCAGATTAGACTGTTGATCTCATATGTTTCTCTACCTAATGTAATATCTGTTGGGATTAGACTGTCCAGCAGATTTCTTCTCTACATTCTACAACATGAAATTTAAAAGTAGTCAAACTAGGATTAAATAGTCTAGTTTGCTGCAGATCCAAGGCATAAAGACAGTTGCACATGGATAGAAAACTTTGCAGAAAATTGAAAAAAACTGTGAAGGCTTGAAATCTGAAACATTAAGCATCCTTCTTTCTTTTTGTGACTCAGGTTTTGAGCATGTTAGAGTCACTTCCTTTCTTCATCTCAGCTCTGGTTTTGGGCATGTTAGGACTGATTCTTCTTTCTTCTTTGCTGGTCCAGATTTTGAACATGTTAGGACCAGTTGTCTTTACTTTCTTTGGCTCAGGTTTTGATCATATTTGAGCCAATCCTTTGCACATCAGAGGTTCATGTTTTAAGCATGTCTGAACCTCTCCCTTTCCTCTGTTTTTTGAAACATTTTTTTTTTCTTTAAAAATAAAAACCGCAATGGTATGTACAATGGAAATGGAAACTGGAAACTGTAAATTAGCAAAAGTAATGTTTGAGCATCCTGCCATTGACAGGACCCCCAAACAGCTCAGTGCCATCTATTTCTTGTAAGAAGAAAGCATTGTGACCCACAGTGGCCTGGATGAGGTATGGACCTTGCCACAAACTTTCAAATTTAATGTGTTTTCCTTTATCCTCTCTTCTCGAATCCCACTTCAGAACCTTATCTCCAACGTTGAAATCGACAGCTTTGGTTCTTTTGTCAAACGATTTCTTTATATTCTCCTGAACTTTCACTGCTCTGTTGTAGACCTCTTCCCTTGTTTGCTGAAGATGGATTGTTTGGTTTATTCTCCTCACCATACTATCTTCTTCTGTTTGGATCTCCTGGACCAGCTTGATCACTGGTATCCCAAGGCTGGTAGGAAACACTGCTTTGGTCCCATAGACAAGCTGAAATGGTGACATGCCAATGGACTTCTTTGTTGTAAGCCTGTCAGCCCACAAAGCATGTACTAGCTTGTTATGCCATGACTTTTTGTTCTCTTCCAACAACTTTTTGATGATGATCACCAGGCTCTTGTTCGATGATTCAGCTAATCCATTACCTTGAGGGTAATAGGCAGTTGAATGACCAAGTGCTATTTGATACCTGTGAAAAAAATCAATCATCTTTTTGGATCCGAAAGTAGTAGCATTATCAGTGATTATTTTCCTTGGGCAGCCAAACCGAGAGAGGATGTGACCTTCTATGAAAATAATGATGACTGAATCTGTGGCATTCCTAGTGGATATGGCCTCTATCCACTTAGTGAAATAGTCTGTGGCTGTTAGGATCCATTTGTGTTGAGTGGAAGAAGCTGGGTGAATCTCCCCTATGAAATCTAGGTCCCATTGCAGAAAGGGACCTTCAACAGTGATGGGTTGTAAGGGTAAAGGGAGGAGTTTTCTTCTGCCTTCAAAGATCTGGCATTTGTGGCAAGCAACTATCATTTTATGGACATCACTGAAGAGTGTGGGCCAATAGTAGCCAGCTCTGAGTATTTTGTTTGCAGTGGCTTTCCAACTCAGGTGGCCTCCACATTCTCCAGCATGGAATTCTTGTTTAACCTTCTCTGCCTCATTTTCAGGCAAACATTTAAGCAATAGGCCATTAGGATTCTTCCAGTATAAGTTTTCATTCAAAATGCAGTAATTTCTGGTTTTTAGCTTCAAGAATCTGGCCTTGGTCTTTGATAGTTCGGGTGGGGTATTGAGGTGTGTAAGCACAAACAGAATGTCGGAATACCAAGGAGAGCTCTGAAATTTTTCCTCAACGGTGGGATCAGGTAATTCTTGCTGCTCATCCAAGGTATTTATCATGTTGATGTCTAGGGCTTGTAAGTTTGACTCAGCCATTAATTTAGCTAAGCCCTGGCCCTTAATCTGTTTGGTGGGTTTTATCTCAAGGTCGTATTCTAAGATCACAACTATCCATTTTCCCCTTTTCCCATCTGATTCTTGGGACAGTATATCTTTGACTATGATGTTGGGCACATAAGCTATGGTATGAGAATGCAATATGTACACCCTGAAGTCTTTCAAGGCCTTAATCAAAGCATAGGCTTGTTTCTCCATTATGTTGTATTTCAAGGGTGCATCTCTGAGTGCCTTGCTAAAGAAGGCAATTGGTTGTTCCATTCCCTCTGTGTTTTTCTGCAGCAAGACTGCAGCCACTGTATGCTCAGAGGCAAATGAAAAGATCAGGAAATCTTTGGAGAAGTCTGGGCTGATTAGGACGGGAGCTTGGGTAAGTGCAAGTTTCACTGATTCAAAAGATTGTTTAGCTCCTACAGTCCATTTAACTCTTGCACCTTTCTTCAGCATGTTAGTCATGTTCCTAAGGTGTTCAACCAGATTTGGAATAAACCTCCTAAGGAAGTTAATCTTCCCAATGAAGCACTATAATTCCTTGATGTTCCTTGGGTGTGTGATCTGTAGTATTCCCTCAACTCGTTGTGGGTCTATTCTAATCCCCTTTTCAGATATAATGTGGCCAAGAAGTTTTCCTTCTTGCAGCCCAAACACTGTCTTTTTGGGGTTAGTGACAGACCAAATCTTCTGCATTTTTCAAACACTTTTCTCAGATGTTCTAGGTGTTCTTCCTCAGTCTTGGAGTAGACTGTTATGTCATCTAAATAAATCACAATAAAGTGCCATATCTCATCTGAAAAAGCTATATCCATCACTCGTTGGAAGGTTGCATTAGCGTTCATCAACCCAAAAGGCATCTTCACATACATGAAGGTACCCCATGGGGTGGTAAAGGTTGTCTTGAGTTGATCTTCTGGGATTACTAAGACTTGGTTGTAACTTGAAAAACTATCCAGCAAGGAGATCCTCCTAGAGTCTACTACCTTTTGAAGAATATGTTCCATTTTAGGCAGAGGGTTATTGTCTTTGAGTGAGGCTCTATTAAGATTCCTGAAGTCTATACACAGCCTGATTTCCCCTGTTTTCTTTCTCACAACCACTAAGTTTGATACCCAATCAGAGAATCTCACAGGCACAATTATACCTGCTTCATACATCTTCTTAATCTCTTTCTCTACTGCAGGCAATTGTTTCGGATTTATTCTGCGGAGTTTTTGCCTAAAGGGCTTCTGATTTTCTTTCAAGGGTATCTTATGCTGGATTATGTTTGTGTCATAGGCCTTTAAGTCTTCATAGCTCCAAGCGAACACATCAATGAATTCCTTGAAAAGGTCAATGTATATTTTCTTCATGTCCGCAAGTAAAGACTTAGCCAGTTTAATCATTTTGGGCTTATCTTCAGTGCCTATGTTGCATTCTTCCACATCAGACTCTGCATGTTCTATAGTGGGTTTTTTTGCTACATCATCAAAGTCAAAGAGGTCCTCTAAGGGTGCTAGGCCTTTGGTTATATTTTTATCTTTGGTTTGCAGCACCTCTACTTCTTCACTATCTGCATTTTCACAATTTCCATTGGATTTTCTAGTCTGTTCATCTACAGAGTTTATTTCTATGTTACAGGGTGTTTCTTCCTCATCTGAGGACTCATCACTTAGGCAGCTACTGTCCGATTTGGAGTCTGAATTAGGGAACTCAAACTCGTTTCTGCCTACCAGGAAATCTTCGATCTGTTTATCACCTTCAAAGCCCTGCCAATATTTTTCATTGTCTGGCACAGCGGGTCTGAATTTGGTCTGAATGATGATTTGCTGATCGCTGGGAGTCTTAGGATATGAACTAGCTAAGCAAGCTAATCCATTTGCAATGACATTTTGACCCCTAGGGACGAACGCTAATTCGTATTCAACAAACATTTTCAGTAGATCCATAGCGTCGTTCCTATATGCTCTCAGCCTAGGATGCTTCGTTGTGTATTCACCATTCACCTGTTTAATAATCAGCTCAGAATCTCCATGCACAGTTATCCTACGGACTCCTAATTTTTTCAGCAGAGCTAAGCCTAGGATCAGAGCCTCATATTTTGCAATATTGTTCGTACATTTGAAGTGCAGGTTACAGGCGTGGCTCTCTGCGTGATCACTCTCTGTGTTATGTATCCACACTCCTACCCCAACAGTTCTTCTTGTGCATGACCCATCGAAATTCATTTCCCACAGGGATTCATCCTCCTTTTTGTGATCATCTCTTTCCCTATAGCTGGGTTCACCATTATGTTGCGTTATAGGGTCTATACTGGGCTGTGGATCGCTTTGCTCCTCGTGAAATGTATGAGTTTCAGGGATCTAGCCAGATGGTTGTTTACGCTCTGTTTCTTGTTCAGTCGGAGTAAGGTCTCCACCGGATATCCTACAGGTTTCGTTGCGGTTTTCTTCTTCGTTGTCCTCTAAATCCAGAGCAGCCATTATGTTAAAATCCATGGCCTCTGCCTCTCCGCTTGTATCTCTGTTTTGGGACTCTGACCCTTCCAAGGATTCATCATTACAAAAGATGGAGTCAAGGTCTGTGTGCATAGAATAAACAGGTGAATTTTCTGGTTTTTCGTGGCTACTGACTAGAAACTTTATCTGTGCCTTCCTATACAGTTTTCTAGGCTGGCTAAATATAGGAATAGTGGCATATGAGCCATCCATCTGCATTGTACCCTGCAGCTTGGCTCCCCAAGATCTTGATAATAACATGCCATACTTGGGTGGCACATCTACTACCACGACATCCATGACCATACATTTAGCTGGGATTTGAGTTAAGCTCACACATAAGTCCTTGATCAGGCCTAGGCATTTTACTCTGCTAGAGTCGAAAGAGTATAAATCTTTGTAGGGTCTAGTTATCTCTAGACCTAGTCTTTCCATAACTACCTTAGGCATTAGGTTGTGTGATGCTCCGGAATCATGCATTGCATTGTGCAGGATCTTGTCATGAATGTTGAGACTGATATAGAAAGGTGGAACTACCCCTTCCTGAAACTTCCCCTCTATCTTAGGTCCAAACAGGAGGGCAGGCTGATCATCATTCAGATTTACAGTGTCGTTGTTCTCACCTAAGTTTAACGCTTTCAAAATTTGGCCTTTATATACATCCTGAGTGGCCAGCTCAGAAAGTGGGACAGAGATTTTATTTTTTGCAATCTCACTCTCCAAATTGAAAGTGTACTGGCTCTTGGAAATGCTCAACTCTGTTCTATTTGCCACTGCCTTAGTGGCTGAATTAGTGGGCTGGTTCTCGTTATGTACGGCGTTTGTGACAGTTTTATTAGGAGCACTAGCTGAAGTGCTAATGCTACTAGTTGGTTTATCTTGTGTATCAATGTTTTGGTTGTCCTTTTCTTTGCTCTTTCCATAACTCTCAGCGACTGCTTTGTTACCTTCAGCAGTTGCTTTAGAAGATTTCTCAGGTCTCTTCTTGATGGTGACCTCAGAAGCTTTTGGTTTGGCAGTTTCCTGGCTCTGTTTACTCTTGAGTTCATATTGTTCTCTGACCTACATCATGGCATTTTCAAACCCTAATCTGTAATCTTCAGATTTCAACCATTCCTCCTCCCAACCAGAGGGTGAAGGCTGGTCTTCTTCTAAATAACAGTTGTGGATTGAATCTTCTGTTTCAAACATGTTTATTGTGTCCCCTTCAGACTCTTCTAGGATTCCCTCATCCTCATCAAGAAAGTTTTGGAATGGGGGAATAACTTGTTGATCTGATTCTTTTTGTCTATTCGGAGTGTTATTGTTTCTTCTAAAGTTTTGGTTTTGGTTTTGGCTCCTATTCTGGTTACTGTGACAACCATTTTTTCCATCATTTGTTTTAACCTTTCCACGTTTTTTGACAACTTATCATAATTTTGGTCAGATGTGGAAGCTACATTGTCATCTCTGTATGTCACCTTTCTCTCGGATTTCAGTCTTTCTCTTTTCTCAATCAGGTTGGCTTCTATATTCACTGCTCCTTTCTGCATGTCCTCCAATGTGTTGTATTCCTTATCCCTAAGCTCATAGGCTATGTCAGCATCAAAGCCTTCAGGGTATTTTGCTAGGGCCATGCCTTGTGGAGGTTTCATATGTGGAGGGAGGGCATTGTAAATGCTATTAAACCTTTTTGTGTACTCATGGACACTCTCTCCTACGTTTCTTTTGAGGGTCATGTATTCTGCTAGGAGTTGGCGAGGATTTGCCCTAGCTTCCCATTTGTTTATGAAGGTCTGATATAAAGCTGGAAGATCATTGATGCTACCTGGGGGTAGGCCTTTAAACCAATTCTTCACATCACCCCCTAAGCTTTGGGCAAAGATTCTCATTTTGACTGTATCATCATCAATTTCCATGTAGTCAAAAGAATCCTCCATCTTATCTACATGTTGTTGGGCTGTGATGGACTCTTTTGCAGTGAAGTGTGGGATCTTTGACTGATAATCATTGGGTAAGGGCACTAGAGGCTGAGGTAAAACCAGAGGTGCATACCAAGCTGCCATAATGATGTTTTGACGAGGTAAAGGGTTAACTTGGGCTGCTGGTATATGGGTGACAGGGATATTATGACCAACAGAAGACTAATGAGCAAACCTAGGGTGACTGAGCCCCAAGTTTTGTATGAAATGTATATCGGGAGGTGTAGAAGGAGGGGTCCGTCTATTTCCAAAGTGTATACCACTTTGTTGTGGTGAACCAGGAAGCTCAGGGTCTGGCTGGTCTAAAGTACTGAATGACCTAGCTCTAGGTAATCTGTTAGGTAGGTCTAGGTCAAAGTGAGGGTGTGATAGAGCTGCAAGATCTTCCGGTGCAGAATTAGCTTTATAGATATGACTGGGAACAGTTGATCCTTTAAGCATAGGGGCTCCCTTGAGGATGCTCTCGGGGTTATCAACTATTTCAGGTGGGTCTGGGTTAGGGCAAGCTCTTGTATGAATGGTTCTAGAAGCCAGAATGTTGTTTTCTGGCCAAGCAGCTCAACCCTACTTGTTACTTCAACTGTGGTTGATGTTGTTATGAAGGCTGGTCTCCCAGTGGAGTCCAATGTGAACTAGGATAATCAGCAGGCCTACTGATCACCAGTGGAGTCTTTAAAACGTTTAGGAACTGTGGAGTCGCCAGGTGGAGGGTTAGAATGTCTTTGGAGGGTATACTGTCCACCACAGTATATCTTGGGATGTCCTCAGTCAAGGATTTCTTCCAAACACAGCAAACTCTAACTAGAGATTGACTGGGAGGGCATTTACCAGATATGTCACCTCCGACAGAGTGTGAGATTTGGAGGCTACCTGGCCCTTTCCAGACTCTGTCCAAGAGTAGGGGAAAACACGACAAATGGCATAGAGGTTGATGTGTGAATATGAATGTTTAACTACCAAACTAACCAGAGATTGTAGGTGTTTTGAGTGCCTAGGAATGTTTAAGGTATAATGCACTCAGTTCCCTAGTGGAGTCGCCATTATGTTGGGGTTCCCATGTTTTGGCCGAACTGGCAAGACCAAAAGATGAGACAACATCAGAACCACTTTCAGACCTTAGGATCTAGCCCTCTTGGGTCCAGAGAGGGATCTCTCTAAAATAGTCAAAGTATATTTGTCTTTGAAGCTCAAATGATAAGATGTTAGGCTAGTTATGAGCACAGGTTTGTTTGTTTGGTTTGTTTGATTTGGTTGCTGGTTATCAGGAAGGAAGGGTTCAATGTAAGACAAGGCTGAGCAAAGAGGGATAAGGCAGAGGTGAAATGTTCCAAGAAATATTCAACCATTGGGCAATGGAGTCAGGAGAGGATTTGCTTGCTATCCAATAGGCAGGCTTTCAGTTGGGCTAGTCATCTAAAACATAGGATCTTAAAGATGATTATGTGATATGAAAAGTAGGGAAGGAGGAGATAACACATATTCAGAGCACAAAGTTAAAGACCAGTTGGTCGCACAAGGATCCTAGTGGATAGGGCTAACTCTAATCCCCAGTGTTCCCAAATCTTCCAACTAAATTCTTAACAAGAGAAAAATCTAAGAACAGATACATCTAATTCATACATCAGAGAGCAGGTAATATCATCCACTACACTAGTTAAATTATCTGAAATCATTCTTAGATAACACATTCGGAAGAGAAACATCAAAGGCAAGGAGAGCAGAAACATAGGGTACCTAACAAGGGTAAATCCTATGCCAATATTTTGATGCAAGCCAGTAGAAACGAAATGAAATGAATGTAAACACAAAGATAGGAAAACATCACCGCTGCTTCAGATCAAGATCCAAAGAAATGTGCTTGTCATATTAAATAGCAATACCAGTCAAGTACAACATGCCAATGACTGAATACTCAGTCTGAAAACATCTTCTTTAACCTATCTTACAACTTTACACAGAGACTGTGTCTCAAAAGAAACTACTTGCAGTTCTTTGATAACTGATCGACAACCTTTACAATGAGTTTCTTCATGAATTTATAGCTCCGGAGGAGCAGAGAAGGTAGGTGAAGAACTAAATGCAGTATTAAACTCATGAAAAGAAAGAGGGCCGAAGCCCATTCTGTATAAATCATGTGCATTAATCTCTGATGTTCTCTGGGTGAATGAATGATCTTCTTGAGTCTTCAGGCTACTCTGATATAACTCTGATGTACACTGACTGCAGTACTGTGTAGTACTTTGGTGTATAAACAAAATGACTGAATGGACTGCCATGCTTGTGGAACAAATGCTTCTGATAGCATAGGATTGTTGTAAAGGGGGAAAACCTTGCTTGGACACAATATAAACTTGAAGCAATAATGTGTACTGTGTCCTTGTTCTGGAAGAATCATTCTGTTGATTTGAATCCTGATTTCATTGTTTTCTATGTGCTGGATCTCCTGTGTGATCCTCGGGATTCTCGATCTGGTACTTTGTCTCTAAACTGCTATATTAAGGCCCAAAACCTTCGACACTGAGCGCTAAAATCCTTGATCATAAGCTGGTTTTTCCCACTGTTCCATGAATGCTTTGATTCTGCAAGATCTAGGCTTTAATGGCGCCGGATAGGGCTTGCGAAGTTTCAAACTCTGTCCTTTGATGGAATTTATACTGCCGCCACCTTTCTTGACATTCCTCGTAGTACTAGCTTTCAGGTTTAATTCTGTCTGCTCAATGCGCCGCTTACAATGATTCCTATGAATCATGGCAGTTTCCGCCTTTCTGAGAACCCTGCAAAAGCACACAACTTGTTAAGAAAAACAACGGAGGTGGTGGACGCAACGGGTGTGGCTAGACTGACCATGCAGACTGATTAGATGGCACAAATATTGTGGAAGACCTGTGATGCAGTGAACGGTAAAGATAACAGTTGGAAGGTGGCGCAGAAGGGAAAAATGAATGAAAACCTTTGAATCTTCGACCTTTGACTGGAGAATATGAAGCGAGAGAGGTGGAAGTACGGTGAGACGCGTGGAGGTGACGTGGCGGGACCGAGCAATGACGTAAGAGTCAACAACGGGAGGACCAAACTAGGCCGTCGGATCTCAGAGGAGATCGTCGGTCGAACACACAGCGGAGGGCGATGAACAGTGGGCCAGGGGTACGAAGAACATGAGTTAAACCCTGCACAACTTTGCCGAGCGATGATTGTTGGATGAGCAGGGGCAGATCTAACGACTGACGTGAATATCGCTGCGCATCTCATGCCAAACGTTAACGCGCGATGGGCATGCGGTTTTGAAACCCTACAGGAGCCACGCGTCGACCATTGTATAGAATCGCTGGCCGAGAGGAAAAAACTGCCCGACCTCCATAAGTGGTGCGATGGAAACCATATGGTTTTGGAATAGTGAAGGTGGGCGGGGACCACAGTGGTGGACACACTCCGAACCGTTGATCTGGCGGTGAACGGACGACGATGACACGATTGATGGTTTGAACGGGTGAATCACGAGCGCTGCGGGGTTTAACGATCACCGTCCGATCTTTATGGATCAACGATTGAGAAAACGCCCGATAAACATATGGGACAAGCACCTCAAGAGCTAGCGCTCGGTCACAGAGCTGGGTTCTGTGGGAGGAAAAGGTGCGAGCGCTAGGCCGAAAGGGGCTTAGGCCTATTATAAGGTCGGAAAGTGGGTTTTTTACCCCATTTTAATGCATTTTGAGGCCTGAGAAAGGTAACGATAGAGAGATAGAGGGGGATTTTGAGGGAACAAAGGGCAAGGGTGGGACTTCATGGAGATTTTGGATGATTTTAGGAGGTTGATGAGGATATTAGGGGGGAACAAAAGGGGACTTAGAAAAAGGGGAAAAAAGGATAGAACGAGGGGAAAATGCAGGGATACAAGGGGTGAAATAAAGCCTTTTTGGAGCATAATTCTTTATTAGTAAGGCTTATTGACTTAACTCAGCAGAGGGAAACAGTCACAAGGTAGGGAAAAAGGCTGCAAGGATGATGTGTTTTCAAGGGAAATGCATTCCTTGCAGGCTCACAGAACAAACTAGCCCCTTGCTTGCTTTGTCAAGGAAATTATAAGGGGCTAACACACTCAAAAAAAAGGTTTGCACCTTGAGAGATTTTATCCCTCTCGGTGCTTGATAGATCCAGAGTTAAAATGGATCTAGGCTGGTTAATATAAAAATACATTATTCAAGAGGTCTTTCAAAATGATCAGATTCCACTACATCTATTGGGAGGCCAATGAGATGGTAGACTTACTATCTAAGAAGGGGCTTTTGGATAATATTGGATTTCTGCATTATATACATTTTGTGTGGCTCTTGGATAACACTGAATTTCTGCATTATATACATTTGGAGTCCGACACCATGAGACACCATGAGAGATAGGAACGATTCCCCTCCCCAAATTTTATCTCCTCCTCATAGCTTTTGATTTGTAGTGTTTCATGTTGGCTTTTTTGTTTTTATTTTTGTCTTGACTATAAATAGAGGTATTCTAAAGCATACATGTGAGCTTATCTAAGTGACTTTGGATAGACTCTTTAGTTATATGCCATATTTATGCTCTTATTTCCACTACATACACTTTGGAAGATACCATCATTATGTAACATGAGTTATGTAAGTCAACACAAACAGTCTCTATAATTGATAAAATGTATAGATACATAATATAAACCAGTGTTTTTTATTCTGAAAAAAAACATTAAAAATATCTTTAAAACCAATTAATATTTAATTAAAATTAATAATACATTAATCATATAAAAATTGATAATTGAAATAATAATTGATAATTGAAACAGATAACTCGCAAATCGTATTAATAATCTACAAACTATATATTAAACAGGTTTAATTAGAATTCAAATAAATAATTTACAAATCATATAAAAAAATTAATCCAAATTCGAGTAAAATGGTGGAAAATATTAATACCCTTAATCCCAGCCACGGCCTCTAAACACGTTTAGACCATTAATAATTAATAAAGGAGTATCCACACATTAATGAAATCACCATACACATTTTTTTTCAAATTTTAATATTTTTCAGTCAACTTCTATTTTTCTAATTAAAGGTTTAATATATTTTGACTTTTTATTAAAAAATTAATAGCTTGATTCAAAAATATGATCAATGTCCTAACCACTCAAGGCTGTGCCAAACGGCCTTATTCTATGCACTTTTATGCAATTATCAATATTATTCCATGTACTCTTTTCGGTTAAAGAAAATTATCAGTGGTTCTCCCCCATCATTATTTAAAGAAAAATAACAGTTGTCTGCAATCATATCAAAAACTAAAATGAATCAAAGCTAATTTTGAATGCGGATACAGGTAACTAAACTTGTCAGACCCCAACCTTGATGCAGGTGCAGGTTCGATTCCCTGTCAGTTCCTGCTCCCCGCCCAGTCCTAACTCAGAACCTTTGCCAGCCAGTAGCAGTTGTTTGTAAAAATGTCATTAAATTTATATTTAAATATAAGTCCAAGATAATTATGAAGATTCAATGGCATTTCTTACAACAACAAAAAATCTTTTGACATTATCAAATAACTGACACCTAATTGTAATGTGCAAACAGTCAACAGTGGCAGACTCTGCAATATGATGCAATAGTATTGATGTTCCAGAATCCACAAGTAGTGTGAAGGGTGTACATGCAAAAGTATTCATGGCCACTGCTGAACCATCAACTATACACCAGATCATGAAACATAAACAGAAACATGTATACTTTTTTACAAAATCTTTTAAAATTCATGTTCATGGTAGAACGTGATTCTATAAAACTCTGAGTCCAGACAGACAAATTCCTGCAACTGAGTTAAGAAAGATCAAAGTATCTATTATTGATAAACTTATTGCTTAAGTTGTGGATACCCATGATTAAGATGAACAAACTTAGATAGTTTGGTGATATCCAGACAACAGCGCAACAAATGCAAAATGTCACACATCTCTATGCTCTGGAATCTTGGTTGAGCACACATTCATTTTCAAATCTAATCTACTAAACAAGAAATTAATTAAAAATTGCATGTTAATTCTTCCCTGCTGAGAGAGATTCATGGTACTTCAGCAACAGTTTAGCAAGCATCATTAAATTACAAGGCATGCTAAATTATTAAGTAATGTCAGAGTACTTAACTAGATTACTACTTCTATAGCAACAACATTGCCCATATTTTAAAAGACTACTAATACATAACCACAAAATCCCCATCAAGAGGCAACATAACCCTATAATATAAATCAGCATCTGATCAGATCTGTAGTATTGACACCACAGAAATCATTACAAATGAAAACCCAAAAGAATTGAGCCCTTTCATCTTTAAACCAATGAACTGTTTAAACTACTAGTCCTGACAAAGATCCATCATGAGTAAGCAGATATATGCAGCCCAGACTTTGAATAAGAGTTGATTTACTTAACACAAAATACCAGAAAACAAATAACCCAAATAATCATAACCCTGTAATACCCATATTTTACTTGTTGCCATTCTCCTCAATTTCAAAGGCACTGGTAGGGAAGGATTTCCCAATTCCGGTAGCACTCTTGAAGTAAATCTTCCCGCTGGATGAGTCATCAATGGAGATCTCAGAGATGGTGATCCAGAGTAGCAGCTCCTTGCTCTTCACTCCAGTCAGCTTCTTCATCTTGCGTTGCTCAACATAGGCAGTGATCTCTGTACCATACTGGACCATTTTCCCAATCTTCTTGAAATAGTGCTCGGTCTTCTTCTTTTGCTTCAACCAGACAAAGCCCGTTTCCTTCACGTAACCAGTTTCTTCAAGATCCTCAAGGGGCAGCAGGCCCTTGGGAAGGCCCATATCTGCAAGCAAATCCATGGATTTCTGCTTGCAGATTTCACTCCCATGGAAGATTTCTGCGCCAGATCTCTGATCATTTGCAACCTGGAGAGCCATCCTCTTTATTTTGTTCTTTCGCAGCTTGGTATGTTCTCACTCTGTTGCGAAACTGTATTGGTCACAAGGGTTTAAATAGTTGAAAATTGGGCAATTAGACACCTGGAAACATCCCCACTAAATAAATCACAAGAAATGGACTGTGCAAGTCAATTGGAGGATCGCAAGGCGGTAGATAGCACAATCAATTAGGGCGGTTGCCGCAACACTTTCCTTGCCTTGGGCTCTCTGCTCAAAACCCTCCCTGTTTTGAGGCCTTCGAATACGGTACGCTTCCTTCCGAGTTCCGACTCTTAGCTCGAACGTAGGGTTACAACTTCTGGGATCTTTTTTATTTATTTTTATAAGTTTATTGAGCAATTTAGAGCAACCATGATAAAATTATTAACATTGGGTCCAAAAAAATCATGCAGGGTTTCTCTCCGTTAAACTATAAAACGGACTGTAAGTTAAGCAAATAAGCAATTCAGTTTTTTTTCGAAATTTTTATAATATTTACAATAAAAAAATGGTTGATTTCTCTATTTTTTAATTGAAAATATTTCAAAATTAAAATGAAATGTTTATTTAAACATATTTTAGGTAAGAGGTGTATATCAATTAGTTTATGTTGAAATGATATCTAAAGAGGTTTCTGATTTAATTTTTCCTTAATTAAATTGGAAAAGAAATTGCAATTTCATCTCATGACACAGCGTGTATTAGCTAACTAAGTCAGAAAAACTGATTTAGCTTAAGAAATTCGAGTTGAGGGTCTTCCACTTGAGGGTCTAGTAGGATGCAAGTAGAGTTCTCCCATAATTTAAGGGGGAACAATTAATTTGTGAGTTGTAATTAGTTAGCTCAATTAATTGAGTTAAAATAGGCTTAACTACTTCTAAATGAGAGATGAACTAGTGAGAGGTCCAGTGAATTAAATATTATTTAATTTGCAAGTAGTGATCTATTAGTTCACTGATAAATCGCTATAAATAGTTGTTGCATGTCAGTTCTAAGGAAGGCCCAATTGAGATTGAGGTTAAAGGGATGATAACTAGTAGTTGTATAATTAAAAAATTGGTCAGCTATAAAGCATCAGGATACCTTGAAGGAATTGCGCAATCAATTCTCGGGAATTTCCTATTTAATAGGGCGACAATTCCTCCAAGAATGTGTGAGCAAGGCTGGCCAGACAGAGGCTGAGAATTGGTTAAGTGTTTGACTGATTTTTCCTAGATCAGAGTGAGACAATTGGCAGAGTGCAGGAATTTCTCAGTGAGAGAAAAGCATTGTATTGTTTCATGGTCTTGACTTTATACAATATACAGATAACAAGATTTTAGGCAGTGTGTTTTCTCTATATACATCTTGTGTTGTGCGATTGATTATTACTTTTTCTTACTTGTTATGTGATTGTGCGATAATGTTTTGTTTCTGCAAATTGTAGAATGATTCAATATTTTGTTTTAGTACATTACAAGATTAGTTTGAATGTCGTTATTAGGCTTTCTACAGTTTATGTGGAATTTAGTTTCCCTCAAATTATAGTTTTAAATCTCATGGGAAGAGTTGAAGGATAAAGCCAATTGTGGGGATAAAAATTGTTGGAGGAGACATTGAGGCTCAATGTGAAGTCTCCCACAATCCTGGTGCTAACATCTTACAAATTTCCATTCAACATTAGGGCTAACCTTGGTTTAGGCTTAGCCTAACATGGAAGAAAGGGAAATATATATATATATTATTTATTTAAATATTCTGTCTTTTTCTTTTAACTGAGAATTTGATTAAATCAAATTTATTAGCATAAATCCATTTTTAGTTCAAAATTTTCCTTCTTGATAAGTTTTTCTAATAAAGCAAGAGATTCACTTTTAATACAATATATCAACAAAATTACAACATGAGTTATATTTCTAACCATAAATATGAAATATAAAATACACAAAATTTGAATTGTTTTAGCCTGCATGTAGTTATTGGAGAAACACATTCTAAGGCTCCAAATTTAAATCAGAAAAAAGGAGAACAATTCACATAATTTGCAAAAAATGAAGTAAATTGAGTACCATGCTTCCCTTTCTTCCCTTTGGCCTATGAGAGCATTGATTTCATCCTCCATTTTTTGTATTTATTACCTCTAACTTATTAAAATATATATAGTTGTGGTACCTTGTGAAGCTAATTAGGCTTATTGAAGGTGGAGGTGGTCCATTTCATTCTACAAGTTTGAAATTCCTTCTGAGTGCTTACATTAATTTCCATTTTTCTTAGAGTGTGGTTGCTCTGCCATGTCTACTAGAAGCACAACTTCATTTTCTTTCCACCAAGAGGGGTTGGTTGATGACGACCTTAATGGGGAGGATAAGGGGGAATAACTAAGGGACATGATTGTATGAGAAAGCACTACAATTCCAACTGAAGAATTGTCGAAAAATAGAAAGCTAAGGATAAGTATGAGATAAAGCATTAAATAGGGGAGGATGAATGCACACACAAGAGGAACCAATGCTCTTTCCCCCCTTCATCCAATAAAATTGTGAACTAAATTGCATTCACGTGAGGAAAATTGAATATCGTGGAGGCAATGGGATTGTTGTATGATATAAAAAACTCCATGCTCGGGAGAGAATGATGCAAGTTGTATTGGTCATGGTGTGAAAATTCAAGGAAGAGGGTGAGGAGATAGCTCTAGGAATAAATCAAATGATTTCCACCTGTGTTGTTTGTCCACACAAACCGAAGCGCCATCAAATACCTTGATGGGACCAATGTCATGTGGTAAACATTTAAGGAATTGGGGAATGGTATCTCATTGCATTTATTCTAAAGGTTCCATCCCATATTCAATAGCTTTATTTGCTAGATCATCGATGTTTTTTTTGTTTCTCCTCAGTACTTGGAGATCTTGAAATTCCTTGAAAGGAACCAAAACTAGAGGAATATTCTTGAAGATATAAGTGAATATAGAGTTTGATCCAAATTTTATACAGGAACGCAACATAATACACATATAGCCATAGATACAGAGATGCAGCGGAAATAATGCTTCATTTTATTATAATCAAATGACTGAAATAAAATAGCTAGGGCGTTGGTAGCATATCTCTAAGAAGAGATGTGGTGGCTACAGGCCTCTGAACTGTGTTACAGAACTGAAATTTGTTTACAGATAGAATGTAAATAAACAGCTAGGGCGCTGGTAGGCTTATCTCTGAGAAGAGATGTGGCGGCTACAGGCCTATGAACTGTGTTACAAAACAACTGACTGAAACATGCTTATAGAAATAATGGAAATGGACGAGCTAGGGCACTGGTAGCGTATCCCTGAGAAGAGATGTGATGGCTACCTGCCCTTGAACTGTCTTACAATGAGGCTTGAAGGCCTATTAATTGTTGAGAAACAATGTAAAACCCGAAACGTCCAAAAACCTAACCCTAGGAGATGAAGTGCCAAAACTATGGGCCCCGTTTGGGTAAGTTGGTGTTTCAACTTCCCGGGGACATAACTTTGGCATCCGATCTCCGCTTGACACACTCAATAGCTCGTTAGAAATATCTATCCGAGGACTACAACTTTTGAGTGAGCAACATCGGTCACATTGGTCCATGGAGCTGCCCCCGTCTGCAAGTGTCACTGCTGTGGGCCTCAAAACTTGCCTGAAGTTCAGACTGAAACCGCCATGTACAGTGTTGTGTTGAAACTTACAAATTGAAATAACTGACGGTGGGGGTTCAAATGGACTTGGTGGGTGGCCACCAATATCCACCTTGATAATTAAGTCCCCAAAACAGCTCTGGGAGTGCAAGACCTGAAAACCTACTAAAAATAGTAAGTTGTGCTAAAGCTGAAAAACTGAAAGAATTGATGTTGTGGGTCCAAATGGAATAGGTGGGAGGCCACCAATATCCACTCCAGATAATTCGAGAAAACCTTCCCAGGTGCCAATGGTGGTGCCATCAGGTTAAGTTCCTCCAGGGGGTGGGGTGTGTGTTTATGATGTGTTGCACCCCACTAACTTGGTGTTAATGGTCTGTGATGTCATGACGATTGCGGACGTGGGCTGATGTAGATGTTCTGCATCGGTGGGCAAATGCTAGCTGATCCGGGAAAAGTTATCCACGTTGCCTCTCCGTTTTGAGGGCCTCCTCGAGCAATATTTTGATAGGATCTCCTGCTCCCTCATCTTTCTTTCCTTCCGCCATGGGGGGTCGTCGAGGTTGCAAGGTTGAACTCCTTATACCTTGGTCGCGTTTGGGACATGAAAAGAAAAACAGAGAAAGAGCAGACCCGCTCTGATACCACTGATCCGGATTTTATGCAGGAACACAACATAATACACATATAGCCATAGATACAAAGATACATCAGAAATAATGCTTCATTTTATTATAATCGAATGACTAAAATAAAATAGCTAGGGCATTGGTAGCATATCTCTGAGAAGAGATGTGGAGGCTACAAGGCTATGAACTGTGTTACAGAACTGAAAGTTGTTTACAGATAGAATGTAAATAAACAGCTAGGGCACTGGTAGGCTTATCTCTGAGAAGAGATGTGGCGGCTATAGGCCTATGAACTGTGTTACAAAACAACTGACTGAAACATGCTTATAGAAATAATGGAAATGGACGAGCTAGGGCACTGGTAGCGTAACCCTGAGAAGAGATGTGATGGCTACCAGCCCCTGAACTGTGTTATAATGAGGCTCGAAGGCCTATTTATTGTTGAGAAACAATGTAAAATTCGAAACGTCCAAAAACCTAACCCTAGGAGATGAAGCCCCAAAACTGTGGACCCCATTTGGGTAAGTTGGTGTTTCAACTTCCCGGGGACGTAACTTTGGCATCCAATCTCTGTTTGACGCGCTCAATAGCTCGTTAGAAATATCTATTCGAGGACTACAACTTTTGAATGAAAAACATGGGTCATTGACCTATGTTGCTCCCTGTTTTCCCAAAAAGCGTCGTTTAGGGCCTCAAAACGGCTCCGGAAGTTCAGGACCCTAAAAACTGCTATAAATAGTAAGTTGTGTTGACACTTACAAACTGAAATAACTGATGGTGGGGGTTCAAATGGACTCGGTGGGTGGCCACCAATATCCACCTAGATCATTAAGTCCCCAAAATGGCTCCAGTTGTGCAGGACCCGAAAACTTGCTAAAAATATTAAGTTGTGTTGAAGATGAAAAACCGAAAGAATTGATGTTGCGGGTCAAAATGGATTAGGTGGGTGGCCACTGATATCCACCTGGATCAGAGTTAGAGGGGAGAGTTTTGAAGTGGAGATGGTTATTTATTATGTCTGAGCCCCCCATAATGACGAGTTTACTAATGCTTAAGGAAAAAGTTTGAATGATTGGTTGGTAGACAACATAAGCCTTCACCCGGTGACTTGATGCCCTACCCAAATTTCATGAAAAAGTTGTTTCCTCTTATTTTTTAGGTCACAATAACATTCCTCCATACCTACTATCGCTTATTAATAAAGACATAAATATAAAATTTGATTTATTTATGTATACATAAGTCACAAAACTAATATAATATTTAAACACACATTATTATTAATTAAAATATAATCAAATTTCTAAAAATATAATAATCATAAAAATAATTAATATTTAGTTTTAATAAAATTTATTTAATAATATTAATAAAAAAATTAATTTTGAAACAATTTCATTTTCATGAAAGGCAATATGTCATCTTGCATGATTATTTTGTGGATTAAAAATAAAAGCGAACAAATTGATTTTTTTTTTATTGAAATAACATGCCCCACTCTCTATGTATTCATTGAAGGATTGGAAAAGGACCCACTTCTAGTGGATATCAAACAAGGCAAAGCAACTACGACACTCAATGACTCCCACCATTCCCAATCAAAGTGTCGATTCGATCATAATCAAGGAGTACACAAATAAAAACCCAAGAATAAGTTTAATGGTATTTAAAACTTAATTATCAAACAAGGCAAAGCAACTACGACACTCAATGACTCCCACCATTCCCAATCAAAGTGTCGATTCGATCATAATCAAGGAGTACACAAATAAAAACCCAAGAATAAGTTTAATGGTATTTAAAACTTAATTATTTAAATGTAAATAACATGAGATGACAATAAGGGAGATTAGTTTTCTTATTTTTTTAAATATTATTAAAGTTAATATTTTTTTATGATTTTGAAGTAAAATTTAAAACTACTTTTAATAGGTCAAGGGTTTTTTTTGGATATAAAGAAATAAATTGATTTTTTTTATAGAAAGATATTTTGGAGAAGTGGAAATCAACTTTTTTTAAGACCATCATGAGTCATTTCAAGTGGCACTGTTTTCTTTAAATAATAATGATGAGTTAATATGTATTCACAAATAACATTGTCATCTACATCAATTTACGATTAGACTATAATAGCCACCTTCCAAAAACAAATGATTCATTCATAAAATCTTCATATTAAATGTAGAAGATAATTTATAATTATATTCTTTTGTATTTTTATAGTAAAAGGAATTACATATAAAATAACTAAATACATTTATATTCTAACATGTAAAAGATAATTTATAATTATATTTTTATGTATTTTTCAATAGTAAAAGTAATTACATATAAAATAACTAAATATATTTATCTTTTAACATGACATAGGGGTTTAAATGTCAAATTCAAAAAGATACTTAATAAACAATATTAATATTATATATTATTTGAATACATATATATATAAAGTGTAGTGTAAACGAAATAGTCTTTTTCATGATATTTTTTTCTGGTCAATTTTAACCAAAATCTTGTAGAGATATTTGAAAACTTGAGTTTAAGTTATTTAATCTGTAAAATTTTAAAATTACAATATAACTTGAAATTATATTATAAATTTTTAATGAAAAAAGTCATTTTCTCTGTTAGTTAGATTGTGACTATAAAATATATAAATATAAAAAAAGATATTTAATATATAAATTTGATAGAAAATCTTTCGAATTAATCTCATCATTAGGATTTGGTCTACGTTTCGAACCATCTAATGTGGTTCATCCTTAGGATAAGGTGAAGAATGAAATCCATCTCCATGAATAAATAGTAAGGATGTATCATTGCCCAGAGTGAACTGTTAAAAGTAGTCGTTATTTAGTTAATTAGTTAGAAAGTTAAAAGTATTTTAATTATTTAATTAATTAGTTATAAATTTAAAAGTTTTTTAATTTAATTAATTAAAAAAATTAGGCCTTAAGAATTCTCTCGGATCGGTTAAGGACCCTATAGACCCAAAAGACATGAAAGGTGTTTATTTGGTTCCATGTTCCTGCGGTATTCCCTATATTGGGGAAACTGGTCGATACATTAGACAAAGAATCCAGGAGCATGATACAAACATTAGGCACAGTCGATCCTGCATTTCTGCTGTGGCGGAACATGCTGGGAAATCGTGTCACCATGTATGCATTGAAGACTCCAAAGTCATTGCTAGGGTGGATCACTTCCATCATAGAAAGTTGAGGGAGGCTATTGAAATTGAAAGACATCCTAAAAATCTCAACATATATGATGGGTGGAAATTAAGTAAGAGGTGAACCCCAGCCCTCTCAAAGTGACTCAGTCCCTGTGTGGTGTTTCCTTTGGTTTCTCTTTATATTATTTTATTTATATTTTCCCCCCTCGCAGCTCTTTATAATAATTATTATTATAAATCTCCCCCCCTTTCTATTACAATTTTTATTTATTTTATTATTATTAATTTTTTTTTACTTCTTCAATATTTTAATATTATTTCCTATACTATTTTACCCCTTCTCTCTTACTAGTTTTATAATTTATTCATTTTAATATTTTTACCTCTTTTTCCATCATTTACCCCTTCTTCCTTATCATTTTACTAAATTATTATATCATTCATAATGTAATCATTTTAATGCTATCCCCTATACTATAAGCTACCCCTTCTCCCTTATGGTTTTATAATTTAACCTCTTTTCCTAAGTTATTATATTTTTAATAATTAAAATTTTTTATTTATTTTTTAATTAATTAAATTAATTTTATTTTAAAATTTATAACTAATTAATTAAATAATTAAAATTTTTTTAACTTTCTAATTAATTAACTAAATAACGGCTAGTTTTAAAAGCTAACTCTCGGGGATGATGCATCCTTACTATTTATTCATGGAGATCGATTTCATTCTTCACTTTGTCCTGAGGATGAACCACATTAGATGGTTCGAAACGTCGACTAAATCCTAATGATGTGATTAATCCGAAAGATTTTCTATCTACATTATGGATTACAAAAATTTTAAATCTAATATAAATTTGATATTAAAAAAATATATATAAATAAATAATAATATAATAATAACTATATTATTAAAATTAATTTTAAATAATAACTTTTTATATTTTTTAAAATATTTATTAAATATAAAATTAAAATAATTTATATAAATATAATAATAATAATAATTAAAAAAACTAAATTTAAATTACACAATACGCGAAGGATGAGATACATGCATGGAATGAAACCTAAGCCTTTCTCATTTAACCTTTAGTGTGATTGTATTAAAAAAGGCCCCATTCAATATAGAATCAACTTTATTGAGGAAAGGTGATAGGGCGTATCACAACTTTGCCATGGCATGACATGGTTGGTTAGAAGAGCAGATTTGGTATAACATGGTTGGTTAGAAGAGCAGATTTGGTCCCCTCATTCCTTGCTATCGCAACTAAAGGAGATTCTTCTTATTCCATTTTAGTTTTACCCTCGTAGCAATGGAGGTTTTCTCATTCCATTTTAGTTTGAGACTTGTACCAAAGGAGGTTGTGGAGTCACAATTGGATGCATATATGTTACCTTTCACTTTTAATTTGAGCATAAATGATGTGTACCTTTCAAAGAGCACATTCAATAATTTATTCAATATTGATGTGTAGTTTTCAAATAACATATTCAATCATTTATTCAATTTAATAATTAAATGATGTAAATTAAATATTTTATTTTTATTTTTTATTTAATTTATTAATAAATATTATAAATTAAATTTATTAAATTACATTTTAAATTTAAAAGTAAAATGATTTAATTTTAAAAATTAAGTTATTTTCATTTAATTAAACAGTGATTTCTTTTATGCAGGTGACATTAGCCATAACAACACTCTATCTGAGTCTTTATGGCTCTTAAATTAATGATCCTCGAAAACACTCCTCGGTGGTGCTCACATGCTACACTAGCTTACGTCCCTGCCAAGAATTTAAGCCAGGAGTTAAAGTGGTCACCCTGTATCTACAAGGCATTAATTGCCTCAATCCACTGGGTGTTCTTGTCACTCACCCCCATGGCTATAACTCATGCTTTGGAATGCTCTTAAGCTCACCTGATCCTCCTTAATGGACCTTGAAGCTGTCACGCTTCGATTCGTGGATGATAATGCTTAGGTACTGAGGAACATCGTGGGTTTTCTCCTCAAGGAGCACAAGGAAAGCATGTTGGTAATGGAGGCCCGAATTCTTGACCTAAACCACTTCAAGAGGAACCTCAAGGTAGCTCTCAAGGACATGATCAGTTCCCTTGGCATCAACTTACTCTCATCATCTTGGTCAGTGTCGCCCATGTCCTCGTTAGACATGAATGTTGACATTCCTTCTCAATCATTTGCTCATGGGAACAACCTATCCCCTGCCTCTGATCCTCTTGTTGCAGACCTTCCTTCCACGTCAGCGCATCCTACAAAGCATCCTAGAACAAAAGGTGACTGCCATGCAAAAGAAAGCCCTCAACTTAGGGATGATGATTACTTTGGACCAATGCCCATAGAGGAAGAGACACATGTAAACCTGAGGGCTCCTTGAGTAGGTGTTCCAACCACACATCTTCCTAGTTTTGTTTATCTCTCGTTCTATATGACACATGTTATGTTTTCTCTCCTTTGTCAGAATTTTGGTTATATGTTCAACACAACCTCCGACCCCCACCAATCGTTTTCTGAATTTTTTTGTTGTAAGATGGTTCCATTCCCTCTGTGAACTCAAGGAAAATTATGAGAGATTTTGGTTCAAAGGAATAGGAAAATGGATTGCACACCAAAACTTACTGCGCTCTATTAAACATCACACATATATACAACAAGTATTGGTTCAAGATAGAAATTATATCTTAACCAATCAACTAGTTGAGAAAATATCTCAACCAAAGACCAAAGTAGGAGTTATATTAGTTGGACTAAATCTCTCAGATCCAACTAATTAACAATCACACAACATTTATGTTGAAATTCAACAAGAAAATGCAACACACACACTAGTGTGGGAACACAGGTCACACGGTGATGTGTCCTAGCAATACATTAGTGTTCAACCAATTTATTAAATAAATTGGGAAATTAATTGTAATCTTATCTCATAACAACTTGTAATAGTTAACTAAGTGTGACAGGCTTAGTTAGCTCAAGAATTTCAAGTTGAGGGTCTAAGGATAGACATGTAGAGTGATTCTATTATTAACAGGGTCCAGTTGCAATTGTAGCACTAGTGTAGTGTGGGTGGGATCAGTTAACTCACAATAATTGAGTTAAAATCAGTTAAAATAGTTCTAATTGTTTGATGAGCTAGTGGAAGATCAAGTGAATTAAAATAGATTTAATTCACCAGTAGTGATCTACCAAGTAATTGATGATTCACTATTTATAGCTGCATGCATGCTAATTCTGGTGGATACCCGGTTGAGACAAAGGTTCAAGGTTAGTAAACTAGCAGTTGTATTTTAGGAAAAATGCCCAGGTGTAGTTATAAAACCATGGGAATCCCATGATGAATTGCGCAATCAAGGAAGTATAAATTTCCTATTTAATAGGGATCTAATTATCTAGGGATTGCGTAAGCGGGATAGGCTAAGGGTAGGCTGATAATTGGCTATGTGTTTGTCCAATTTTGCCTAGATCAGTATGAAGAAATTGATAGAGTGTATGAGGTTGTGGTGAGCACAAATACATTGTATTGTTTCATGATTCCTTAGTTGATTATACAATAAAGATGGAGGGGTTTTGAGAAGTTTCTTTCCCCTGGAATATCTAGTGTTGTGTATTGATTTACTTCTTTCTCTTACTTGCATGTGATTGAGCAATCCTTTTTTATATTTTGCAAATATTGTAGAAGGATTCAATATCTTGCTTTGGTACATTGCATGATTGGATTGAGTCCATTGATATAATTTCTACATGGTATTATAGTTGTGTTAGAGATTTTCTAAATGGTATCAGAGCGTTAGGAATCACAATAGTGGAGAAGAAATTGAGTTTGTGTTGAATAGTATTCAAATTTGTAGATACTTTCTTTGGAGCTATAAGTTGATCAAAATGTCTTTTAATGGCTTGAGACTCGAATATGCATTCAAGGGCAGTTCAAATTATATTGCATGGAAGGACATGATGGAGGCAGTGTTGGACGATTATGGGTTGAAGGAATTCATAGATAATGATATTCCCAAGCCCGCAGCAGCAGATGCCTAGCTTCTTGATGCATGCATAAGAAGGTAGCAAAGGCGAGGAGGATATTGTTAGAAGGAGTTCAAGATCATATTGTCTCGAGTCTCCATGGAAAGGAAACTCCATATGATATGTGGAAGGCCTTGACAGATCTATTTCAAAGACCACAGAAAATTGGCACTCAAGGACAAGCTCAGGAAAATAAAAATGGAGAAAGGTGACACAATACAGAAATACTTGACAAAGTTCACTCAATGTCGAGATGAGTTTGGAAGTGTTGGGATTAATGTAGATGATGATGACTTGGTGAGCCTAGCACTTCTAGGCCTTCCTAAGAGCTAGCATAGTTATCAGGACTCTGTGAATGGGAGGGATAACTTACCAGATTGGGAGCGACTTTGGTCAGATTTGGTACAAGAAGAGTTTCGGCGGAATACCAAGGATGGATCCTCATCCAAGACTGATGATGAGGAAAATTGTGCCTGGGATGGTAAGGCAAATAAGGGGAAGGGGAGGAAGTCCCATTCCAAATATGAGATTGAAAAAGAAGGCAAGAAGCGTGACATGTCAAAGGTGAAATGTTTTCACTGTCATGATCATGGGCATTATGCCTCCACAAAAGAAGAAGAACAAAAAGAAGGATTCATGAGCTGCAACGGGTGAAGCTTTGGCCTCACAGTTTGAGTTGAAATTATCTCTCATCGCATGCATGGTGTAAATTGTGATGGGATCTATGTGGTACTTGGATAGTGGAGCATCTTTCCACATGAAAAGAAACAAAGAACTCTTTAGTATCTTGGAGGATAAGGATCTTCAGATGCACATCGCGATGGGTGATGATGGGAGGTATATCGCTACCGGGATTGGTACAGTTAATTTCCAGAGACAGTTAGGTAAAATTTTCTTATTAAAAGATGACATGCATGTACCAGGCTTGAAAAAGAATTTAGTTTCAGTTGCTATGTTGGAGGATCTTGGATATGATGTGGTTTTCAGTGAAGGAAAGGCATTCCTTCATTGCAAAGCCACAACACAAGTAAAGAAGGTCGGGGTTCATGTGAAGACCTCTACAAACTTGATGTAGATGGTTGTGAAACATTGAGCAGTAAAGCAGGGAAGGTGGTGAGCCAGTTTATAGGTGAGTTATGGCACATGAGATTGGGCCATCTACACCATAGTGCTTTGAGGATCATGCAACAGATTTCTACAGGTCTTCCAAAGGGTACTCTTGCGCAGATAGACACATGAAAGGGATGTACCGTGGGGAAGGATACTAAGGCCACCTTTCATGAGAAGGAGAACTGAGCAATGACAATCCTTGAGAGATTTCACTCAGTCGTGTGTGGACCATTCTCTACGCCTTCCACAACAAAGCACATGTATTATGTGGTTTTTCTATAAAGTGTTGGATATTCTTTCTGCAGAAGAAAGATTAGGTGTTCTCCAAGTTTTGTGAGTTCAAATACTGGTAGAGAAAGATACATGGAAGAAAGTGAAGGCTCTAAGGAGTGACAATGGTGGTGAGTATATCTCTAATGGATTCAATAACTTATGTGCCAAAGAAGGAATTCAGAGATAATTGATTGCACCTCATAACCCACAACATAATGGGGTTGCAGAAAGAAAGAACAGATCAATTATGGGAGAAGCACAAGCTATGTTACATGATCAGGGCCTACCATTGCATTTGTGGGTAGAGGCATGCAACACAACGATATTTTTGCAGAACCGGAGTCCTCATTGGATACTTGGCATGAGTACACCAGAGGAGGCTTTTTTAGGTAAGAAACCAGATGTTTCATATTTTAAAATTTTTGGCTCATTTGTCTATTTCCATGTGACCAAAGATACCAGGAATAAGCTAGAACCAACAACAGAGGTTGGGATATTTGTGGGATACACTGATACTCCCCAAAAATATCGGGTGTATTTTTCGGCTAACAAGATGACGATTGTTAGAAGAGATGCTAGATTTGATGAGGAGAAATCCATGTGATTGTCCCTTGAGAGGGAGCTTGAATTGCATGCAGATGAGGAACTCTCAGTTCTAAAGGATGTACCTTAGGATGTGGAGCAGCCACAAGATGAGGATCATGGAGTGGCAAAAACCACTCATGCAGATCCATCCACCAGAAATGGGAGAAAGCGCACCAGAGAGGCTGACAAATTGATGCTAGATGAGACAAAGAATGTAGGAGCACCTACATCACAGCGTAGGAAGATATGGCCCCCATATAGGTACACTGGATACATGGCTCTTATTAGCGAGTGTTTTGTGATAGAACCATCCTCTTTTGAGGAAGCAGTGTAGTAGCCAACATGGGTTGATGCCATGGTTGAGGAGTATGACTCCATTATCAGAAACAATGCATGGGAAGTGGTCCCAAGACCAGTGGGGAAGTCAGTGGTTGGATCCAGGTGGATCAACAAGGTGAAGTAGGCAACATATGGTAGTGCGGAGAAATACAAGGCTAGATTTGTGGCCCAGGGATTCTCACAGGTAGAGGGGATTGAATGTGAGGAGACTTTTACACCGGTTGCAAGGTACTCATCGATTAAATCTATCCTTGCACTCTCTGCATAGATGGGATGGAAGATACATCAGATGGATGTAAGACAACCTTTCTCAATGGAGTTATTGAGGAAGAAGTGTACATTGAGCAGCTAAAAGGTTTTGAGACCTTTGACAGGGAGTCGCATGTGTGCAGACTCAAGAGAGCACTATATGGGCTGAAGCAAGCACCTTGTGCTTGGTACACCAGGATCACCAGCTATTTCACCGGGTTGGGCTTCATAATGACTGAAGTGGATGCGAACCTATATCATATTATGGTTGATGGTAAGCTTTTGATTATTTTACTTTATGTAGATGATCTTATACTGGCAGGTGATGAGCAGCTCATAACTTCTTGCAAAGAGGATCTTGCAAGAGAGTTTGAGATGAAGGACATGGGGCTCTTGCATTATTTCCTAGGCTTGGAAATATGGAAAAGAGATGGGGAGCTATTTGCATCTCAGGGAAATTATGCCAAGGATATTTTGAGGAAGTTCCACATGGAGGGCAGCAAACCCATGGAGACTCCTCTTGCAGGTAACTGGAGGAAGGAGGATGCTACTTTAGGTGAGGTAGTGGATGCTACTGTTTACAGGCAACTTGTGGGTTCACTTATGTATTTGGTGAACACACGACCTGACATATGCTACACATTTAACCAGCTTAGTCAAGCTATGGTTAAGCCTACCAAGCTCTTTTGGAAGGCGGGGAAGCATGTGTTGAGATATCTCAAGGGCACTGCAGAGTATGGATTATGGTATAGATGGATAGAGGGAGTGAATATTCAAGGCTTCACCGATGTAGATTGGGCAAGTAGTCCATCAGACAAGAAGAGCACATCAGGGGGCATCTTCAGCATAGGATCAACAATAGTTTCTTGGTACAACAAAAAGCAAAGATCAGTTGCACTCAGCTTAGTCAAGACAGAGTACATGGAAGCTAGCTAGGTTGCTTGTGAGGCCATATGGATGAGTAAGATACTTGTTGGTTTGTTCAGTCATCAGATGGATTCGACGGTGATACATTATGATAACCAAAGTTGCATAAAACTCTTGGTTAATCCAATATTCCATGACAGGTCCAAGCATATTGACATCCACTACCACCATCTCAAATATTGTGTTCAAAGGCGCATTATGTTGTTGCAGTACATTCCCATGGAGGATCAGGATGCAGATATCTTGACGAAGGCACTTGCGAAGAGCAAATTCGAATACCACAGAGGCAGGATCGGGGTAGCAGATAATCCCTTTTTTGTTGAGAGGGAGTCTTGAAATTCAACAAGAAAATGCAACACACACACTAGTGTGGGATCATAGGTCACACAGTGATGGGTCTTAGCGATACATTAGTGTGCGACCAATTTATTAAATAAATTGGAAAATTAATTGTAATCTTATCTCATAACAACTTGTAATAGTTAACTAAGTGTGATAGACTTAGTTAGCTCAAGACTTTCGAGTTGATGGTCTAAGGATAGGCATGTAGAGTGATTCTATTATTAACAGGGTCCAGTTGCAGTTGTATCACTAGTGTAGTGTGGATGGGATCAATTAAATCACAATAATTGAGTTAAAATCAGTTTAACTAGTTCTAGCTGTTTGATGAGCTAATGGAAGATCAAGTGAATTAAAATAGATTTAATTCACCAATAGTGATATACCAATTAACTGATGATTCACTATTTATAGTTGCATGCATGCTAATTCTAGTGGATACCTATTTGAGACAAAGGTTCAACGCTAGTAAACTAGCAAGTGTATTTTAGGCAAACTTCCTAGGTGCAGTTATAAAACCATGGGAAGCCCATGATGAATTGCGCAATCAAGGAAGGTTGAATTTCCTATTTAACAGGGGTTTAATTCTCTAGGGATTGCATAAGCAAGGTAGGCTAAGGGTAGGTTGATAATTGGCTATGTGTTTGTCCAATTTTGCCTAGATCAATGTGAAGCAATTGGTAGAGTGTATGAGGTTGTGGTGAGCACAAATACATTTTATTGTTTCATGATTCCTTGGTTGATTATACAATAAAGATGGAGGGATTTTGAGCAGTTTCTTTCCCCAGGAATATCTGGTGTTGTGTATTGATTTACTTCTTTCTCTTACTTGCATGTGATTGAGAGATCATGTTTTATATTCCGCAAATATTGTAGAAGGATTCAGTATCTTGCTTTAGTAAATTGCATGATCGCATTGAGTCCATTGATATAATTTCTACATGGTATTATAGTTGTGTTAGATATTTTCGAAAATTTATGTTTATGATGATGAATAAAATTCAATGTGCATAAGAAAAGTAGGAGTTAAATTTCCAAGTCCCTCCCTTAACCAATACTTGTATCTTATTTTCTACAACATCTTCATTATATTCTTTAAAAATATTTGAAATCTCATAGAGCCAACTCCATCATGTTGTCTCATAACCCTTGTAAAGGTGTAGTTGGAAAACTGGATTCCTGAGTTCCACTCTCGGACTCCTGAACCACAGATGTCCCGAATTCAATTACTAAACAATGTCCCAAGTTGTCGCATAACCTCATGAGAATATCATTCTCACATCTTCAACAAAGAGGGATCCTTCCCTAGATCCACAATTTCCAAACTATCTGGAAAACCATCCATTTTGAGTTTTACACCACTTGATTTTTAAAAGTAATTGCTTCAGACGTAATCAATTACCTCTTTGCAATAAAAATCGAACTACTAGTCATTCTATCGACAAGCTCCCATCTACTGATATACATGGGTGTCAACCGTTGTACTCGCTAGTTATCTAGGGTAACCATCTAGATACGGGATGTATCTAGAGTCAATTTTACAAAATGACCTCTTTATAATTTAGACATTCTTCATCATTTTTATCTACAACAAAAAATATATTCCAATTACGAAGCTATCCATTAAGTTGCATCATACGTATAACTCAATATATATAATGAAAGGGGATACTAGAGTTGCATCTTTAATTCCCTCATCAATGCATCATTGTAACTTATAACATACGACTTGAAATTTCAACCAAATCACATAAGCACACTCATGCTACATCAGTCGGTTCATCGTAGTTGTGACAAATATAGGTCGCCCACAATACCAAATTTACATAGTAGATCACACTTCACAAATCACTTCACATTTCTCCCTTCCACTATCCCGAACTAAATAATATTCCATGACCTCTACAAATCTCTCGCCCTGATGTAAAAAAAGGCGAATTGCTCTAGAAGGGCGTGACACCATGGAATTTGTTAAGAACTTCAGATGTTGAAAGAGTAATGTGTACATGCACGGTCAATGATGATTGAGTATGTTGTAGCCTAATTAAACTAAGATAAAAGTCAAGAGAGGTTCTGATAAATTCAAGGTTATTAAGGAGCAGTTTTTAAAATTTCAAGAAGACCTGTAATATGCTCGAAAGGATAACCACAAGCTCAATGAGGATTCGTCATCAGATGTGCACCAGAACCAAAATCAAGGAAGAAGCAACATTGGAGGCGTAATCTAAGCCAGAGGAGTAGGAGGGGTCAAGTTGGGCTCATTCACAAGCTCAGGAGAGACTAGCGCTACATAATGTTGTTTAATGCTAAGATGTCTTGAAGTTAAAATTAAACAGGATTATCATTATTCCAAGTTTGAGTAAAACGAAGGCTCATATTCATTGCGCCCAGATCCAACGGCAACTCGGGAACACAAATTGCATGATATTTCTACCAAGGAGTGCCCCCACAAGAAGTCTCGTTAAAACCGCTCACCCGAAAATTGACAGTTGACATTAACTACGGGAACACTCTCTTCAAATTCCAAAAAATTGCTTAAGTGCCCCCGCAAGTGGTTTTAGGTTTCGATAAAGGAAATTTCATGGTGATAGCTAGAGCCCATGCCCTTTACTTTTAAATCATAGAAAGCAGAGAAATGGTGTATTTTACTTAAAATAACTTAAGGGTTTTGGAGGAGGTGCAAAGGGGAAAATAGGCAGTTAGGATCAAAGCGCAGAATTGAAGCGGAGAGATGGACGACGAAGATTAAATCTCAAATCGCAAATCACAAGTTTCAAAGGATAGGCGCGGCAGGTAAATTTTAAAATCACTGAAGTGCGATATGCGATGGCGTGGCAAGATGATGTGCCAGTGACATGGCAGTGGTGTGGCAAGGTGACGTCACAGATGATGTGGCCCCAACCCCACAGAATGTAGTTGATTTATGATGACGTGGCACTAACGTGGCAAGGTGACGTGGCAGATGATCTGGCCATGGCCCACATACTGCACATCGCAAGTTTTAAAAGTTAGGTGCAAAGGGTTTGAGTTATAATCGCCGAAGTGCGATATGCGATGCGGTGGGGCCCGATCGCAAATCACAAATCGAAAGTTTTAATGAATAAGTGCGGAGGTAAGTGTTAAATTTTCCAAAGTGCGATATGCGATGACGGTGGGACCCGATCGCATATCGCACATCGCAAGTTTTAAAGGTTAAGTGCTAAAGAAAAGTTAAAAAAAACGACATGCAAAGTGTGATGTTAGGCAGATGCGACGTGGTTTCAAAAGTGAACTCCAAAGGTTTTCAAATCCAGAGGTAAGGCATTTCTTGTGTTAAATTGCATCAGAGGAAGAAAGGAGGATTATAACATAAATCCGGTGAAACAACTTGATAATGGAAGAAAGTTTGAATGCGGTTAGAGAGACTCGGGTAAGTGACCCGACATAGAGAAAAGGAGAAGAGAAGACTAAACACAACAAGCACGCGCAGAAGAAGCAGAGTCGGGTAGCAGGTGAGATGATGACAACGTTTGAAACACAAAAGCATGGGCAGAGTCGAGTGGAGATGCGTTTATGTAGAACTGTTAGGACATCACAGCCGAAATGGAAGGAGACACATCATCAACAAATCAAACTCAACGAAAGGATTATATTCCAAGTGTATTTTGTTTTCTTTGTTAAGATCAAAGATACAATGATGTCCTCAATTTCAATGTAATGAGTAGTTTAAAAATTTAGGAGTTTCAAGAAGCTTGAGCAGTTACAAAATGTTTTTGATTTATTTAAGCAAGAGAGAAAGAAAGAAAGAGGGTTCCAGGTTCTGGACCTCTTGGGGATTACATTTTGTACTTCTTTTTCTGATGGGTAAATGAAAGAAGCAGTAAGTTTCCTGCAACTGTTGATGGTGATTCATGTTTCTTATGCCATTTTGTGTCCCTTCTTCTTTTAATGAAGTGAAATAATGTAGCATCCGGTCTCTTAATTAAATAACCTTAAATAACCTTAATTAACCTTAATTTGCGCTCCTTTACTCCATCTCTTCTCCCTTAAAATATTCTCTCTGAAACTTAAAAGTAATAGATTATGTGTTTACAACATATTATTTTGAGATTCCCCTCTCTTCAAAAACTCCTAATGAAACTTTGAAGAATAGATTCTGTGTTTACAACATATTATTTCGACTTTCCGCTCTCTCCATGAATTTCCTCTGAAACTTAAAAGTGGTAGATTCCGTGTTTACAACATATTACTTTGAGTTTCCCCTGCAATTCTTCTTTTCATTCAGATATCAGCAGTGAATGGAATTATGTAAAATCTTTTATTATTCCAGATCCTTAAGGGTTTTAGAAAACTAGTCTCCAGAGGGATAGAACAAAGTCCTCATGATAGAATCATTTCTGTGACACACTTTTAAAATGTCTTAAGCATTGATTCCTTTCACAACCGAGGGATTGTCTCTTAAGATACAACATTTTTTGGCACCATTTCCGAGGACGAAGGCACAAAGTTATTTTTCCCTAGGTATTGAAATCTATTTCTTAATAGTGAACAAGATTTAGATACAAATTTGGTTGTTTATTATTCACATGGCGACTCCACTGATGAAGGTTTCATTAGATGAGGAATTCTGCGGGCAAGAAAATGAGAAAGCACCATGGAAAATACATATATCAGAGTTTGAATCTTTTAAAGGAAGTTTTATTTTTCATTATCAGTTTGGTGGTCTATTTTCCCTTACAAATTAAGAAGATTGTTTCCTGCGTTATTTTCTTAGAAGATTATAAGGCCAAAATGTACATTCTTTATTGGAGAAAGAAGTTTTTTCTTCCGATTGTATTATTGATCTTGAAACAACTTTATCTCCTAAATATGAAAGGAGAGATGATTGTTGCATTAATATTCCTGAAATTAATCTGTCATAGTATGGGCATAAAGGTGAGGATTCATAATCTTTGGGTGATAACATTCTACCTCATAAGAAATACGCTTCTTTCCTGCTTGGAACCAAGGTGATTTTCAAACCCTTGGTGCTGCTCACAATCCTCCATCAATATCCTTCAAAATGATTCAAATTTTTGCCAATTTTTTCTAGGGAGGAGGAAGATATTTTAGCTAAACAACATATCTTGGAATTTGAGTACTTTCTGGAAAAATTTCAAATTATTTATGAAGGCGTGACTTTAAGGATGTTTTGACATTCATTAAATCAGGGTGCTCAGTAATGGTTCCAGTGTTTTGAAGCAAGTTCAATTAGTTCTTGGCAAGGTTTTCATGATATATTTCTTAGATATTGGGGTGAGCATAAGTCATATGAAAAACACCTTTTGGAATTATATTATATCCAGAGGCAAAGTAATGAATCTATCGTGAAGTTTAATAGGAGGTTTAAAAGAAATTATTTCAGCATGCCAAAAGAGATTCAACCTCCTGAAGCTGCAACTATGGTTTACTATTTGAGGGCTCTTTCTGTTGTGTTGGATTTTTATCTCAAGGAGAGAAAGCCTTTCACTCTAGAGCTGATGTTTCTTTATGCACAGGAAATCGAAGATATTGTGTGGGCTTGTAGAAATTTCTCCTCTCATGTTGAAAGAACAAATTTTGTTGAAGACAAGAGGGCCTGTCAAGAAAACATTGGAATTTCTTTACAAGCGAATGAAAATTTAGAGATGAACAAGGATTTTCAAAAGGGGTTGGGGGATTCTTGTATTGCTGAAACACAAGAATTAAAGCATTCTGAGGATTCTGGTCTAAAATTTGTTGCAGCAACTGAACTACACGCTGAAAGCTTGGAATATCATTACAATTTTCATAATTTTAATGATTTTGTGAATAGAGGAGAAACTAGCGGAGCTTCTCATGTGTGTTTGCAGGAGAGGGAATATTTTTTTCAAGAATTGGAATTATATGAAGAACACAAAAATTATGAGGAACAAACCTTATATTTATCTTTCCGGCCTAAATGGTTATCAAAATAAAACAACAATCAATATTCTCACATACAACCTCAAATTGAGGAGTCAAATAGTGAAGGAAGTTGCCCTATTCAAAGAAGTCTAGTACACCAGCAAGATGTTCAAGAAAAGGAGGCAGTCGCAAATTTGTCTCATCATTTCTATGATCCAGTGGCTGACTATATGACAACTTTATTTTGTCAACAACAGGAATTTGTGCAAGGGTATGTGCAAAGCTCTGTATCTGGAAAATTTTCATTGTACATCCCTGTTTTGATTTTCAAATTTCCAAGGTATGGGGGAATGAAGTCTAACACATAGATGTTAGGTTGGTGCCATTGGAAGGTTGACTTCACCTAATTAAGTTAAGCCATGTATATAGATAGGACTTGTGCATAAATAAGCTCTGAAGTTGAGCATTTTTTGTTGTAGTATTTTCATTTCGGTATTTTCAATTTAAGAATAAAGGAAGAAGTCCAAAGCGTAACAGGTTTCTAGAGGTTTTCATACTGGATCATATTCCATTTGGGATTGAATCCATTCCCAATAAAGGCTACTGATCTACAAGTGCTCCTTGACTCCATGCCTAATAAAGGCTACTGATTTACAAGTTCTCAGCACTTTGCTACCGAAATGTTGTCCCAATTCGACTCAGCTAAAATTCAAGAGAGGTTTTGAGCAATTCAAGGTTATTAAGGAACAATTGTTAAAATTTCAAGAAGACCTGTAATATGCTCGAAAGGATAACCACAAGCTCAACGAGGATTCATCATCACATGTGCACCAGAACCAAAATCAAGGAAACAACAACATTGGAGGTGTAATCTAAGCCAGAGGAGTAGCAAAGAGAAAAGCGCATAGGAGGGGTCAAGTTGGGCTCATTCGCAAGCTTAGGAAAGACTAGCGCTACTGAAAGCCGTTTAATGCTAAGATGTATTGAAGTTAAAATTAAACAATATTATCATTCTTCCAAGTTTGAGTACATCGAAGGCTCGTATTCATTGCGCCCAGATCCAATGGAAACTTAGGAGCACAAATTACACGAGATTTCTACCAAGGAGTGCCCCCGTAAGCAGTCTCGTTAAATTCGCTCATCCAAAAATCGACGGTTGACACTAACTGCGAGAACACTCTCTTCAAATTCCAAAAAACTGCTTAAGTTCCCCCGCAAGTGGTTTCAGGTTTCGATAAAGGACATTACATGGTGACAGATGGAGCCCACGCCCTTTACTTTTAAATAAGAGAAAGCAAAGAAGTGACGTTTTTTCCTTAAAAGAACTTAAGGGTTTTGGAGGAGGCGCAAAGGGAAAAATAGGCAGTTAGGATCAAAGCGCATAATTGAAGCGGAGAAATGGACAACGGAGATTAAATCACAAATCGAAAATCACAAGTTTCAAAGGATAGGCGCGGGAGGTAAATGTTAAAATCGTCGAAGTGCGATATGTGATGGCGTGGCAAGGTGACATGGCAAGATGATGTGGCAGTGACGTTGCAAGGTGACGTGGTAGATGAAGTGGCCCTAGCTCACATACCACACATCGCAAGTTTTAAAAGTTAGGTGCAAAGGGTTTGAGTTATAATCGCCGAAGTGAGATATGCGATGCATTGGGGCTCGATCGCAAATCACAAATCACAAGTTTTAATGAATAAGTTCTGAGGTAAGTGTTAAATTCGATGAAGTGCGATATGCGATGATGGTGGGATCCGAACACATATTGCACATCGCAAGTTTTAAAGGTTAAGTGCTAAAGAAAAGTTAAAAACAATGACATGCGAAGTGCGATGTTGGGCGGATGTGATGTGGTGTCAAAAGTGAACTCCAAAGGTTTTCAAATCTGGAGGTAAGGCATTTCTTGTGTTAAATCGCATCGGAGGAAGAAAGGAGGATTATAACATAAAACTGGTGAAATGCCTTGATAATGGAAGAAAGTTTGAACGTAGGCAGAGAGACTCGGGTAAGTGACCCAACGCAGAGAAAAGGAGAAGAGAAGACTAAAAACAACGTGCATGATAGAAGAGGTAGAGTCGGGTAGTAGGTGACATGATGACAACATTCGAAACACAAAAGCATCGGCAGATTCGAGTGGAGATGCGTTTATGCAGAAATATTAGGACATCACAACCGAAACGGAAGGAGACACATCAACAACAAATTAGACTCAGTAGAAGGATTATATTCCAAGTGTATTTTATTTTCTTGTTAAGATCGAAGCTACAATGGTGTCCTCGATTGCAATGTAATGAGTAGTTTAACAAGTTAGGCAGTTTAGGAGTTTCAAGAAGCTTGAGTAGTTACAAACTGTTTTTGATGTATTTAAGCAAGAGAGAAAGAAAGAAAGAGGGTTCCAGGTTCGGGACCCCTTGGGGATTACATTTTGTACTTATTTTTCTGATGGGTAAATGAAAGAAGCAGTAAGTTTCCTACAACTGTTGATGGTGATTCGTGTTTCTTGTGCCATTTTGTGTCCCTTCTTCTTTGAATGAAGTGAAGTAATGTAGCAGTCGGTATCTTAATTACATCTGTGAGTAAGAGTTAAATAACCTTAATTTGTGCTCCTTCACTTCATCTCTTCTCCCTCAAAAATTCTCTTTGAAACTTAAAAGTAATAGATTATGTGTTTACAACATATTATTTTGAGTTTCTCCTTTCTTCACAAAATTCTGATGAAACTTTGAAGTAATAGATTCTGTGTTTACAACATATTATTTCGAGTTTCCTCTCTCTCCATGAATTTCCTCTGAAACTTAAAAGTGGTAGATGCTGTGTTTACATCATATTATTTTGAGTTTCCCCTGCAGTTCTTCTTTACATTAAAATATCAGCAGTGAATGACATTATGAAATCTTTTATTATTCCAGATCATTAAGGGTTTTTGAAAACTAGTCTATAGAGGGATAGAACAAGGACCTCATGATAGAATCATTTATGTGACACACTTTTAAAATGTCTTAAGCAACGATTCCTTTCACAACCGAGGGATTGTCTCTTAAGATACAACATAGTACATACACATGTGCACCTCCTATGTGACCATAGTATATCTCTGACAGATCATATCAATTGGAAAGCAAGTTAAACCCTTTCTCCAAACACAATAAGTGTCTCAATATAGATCGATCCTTTGCTAGACATTGAGATCCATCCACGCTGTGTTGTCACACCATTCATAAACTAGGTCGTTGCACCACTTCAATATGCAGATGAGTTCTACGCTCCTTAAGACATATATGTAATACACGACTTTTTGCGATCATATCCAACTGTTCGCGGTTAGCTCCAACATGGCACGAACTAGTGTGCCTCAAATTTTAATTCTCTCAACGAATGTTAATGAAAAATCCTTATCACAGGTCATAATGCTCAAATCTTCTTCCACACATAAGTTTCCAGTTGACAACATTGAATAGGTAGGTGATATATGAGTCTTCTACGCAATGGTTCACAACTCTTGTATACGGAACCACCAAACACTCAACATACACTCATGCAACCCTCACACAACATCAAAGCATATGCACCACACACATGACAAAGAATCTATTCTACTTTCCTATGCCCCTAGGACCTCCCATGGGGGAGTTACCGTAGGTAGAATTTGATACCAAATAGGAAAATGGATTTCACAACAAAACTTACTGCATTCCATTAAACATCACATATATATACAATAAATATTGGTTCAAGATAGAAATTATATCTTAACCAATCAACTAGTTGAGAAAATATCTCAACAAAACATCAAAGTAGAAATTATGTTAGATGGAATAAATCTTTGAGATCCAACTAATTAACAATCATACAACAATTACATTTATGATGATAAATATCATTCAATATGCATAAAACTAGTAAGAGTTAAATATTGAAATAAAAATCACAACAATGTAACTTGTGTACATTTCCTATAATAAAAAAAAGTTTGAACTTAAAAAAAAATTACTTTACACTCTATCTATTTATTCCATTTCCTATAATAAAAAAAACTTTAAAGAAAACAAGTCACTTTGCAATTTATCTATTTATTACATTGTCATCCTTGGTTAAGTAATGTGATGGGTTTATAAAAAGAGAAGTCAAAACACATAGGAATTGACGGGTTGTAAAGCATGTCGAAATAGATGAGCTTTTAGGTGAACTTTAGTATATTTTGTTAAAGATAATGACATATTTATAACAAGAACAATGGTATATTGGCAAACAAGAATAATGCAATTTTAACATTTAAAAGAAGATTATATTATTATTTAATTAATATTTTAGACATAAAAATGTTGATGAGATGAAGTGCTTCTAATTGTTATTGATGCATTAAAATGATTTATTTCATTAGTCAATATTGGTTATTTACTTTTTAGCTTTCAAACTTATGTTTTATGCACACTTTTAGACCTAACAATATTTACTTTTAGCTTTCAAACATTTGTTTTATGCACACTTTTAGACCTAACAATTTCATCCTTATTCTTGTTAATAATGGGCAAGATTTAATTAGGGTAGGTAAGAAAATTGAAATTTACACTAATTTATTCATCTTAGTAAAATTTTGACCAACTTTAGTAAGTTTATTGTACAGGGTCAATGTGCATTTTCTAGTTGTGATGTTACACGACTTATAATACCTCGGGGATGTTACATGACTTATAATACTTTGGGTGTTGAAAGATGTCCCCTTTGGCGACTTCAAATATCAACACAACAATTGGACGAATGTTCCTTTGCCAACTAATTTATTCCATGGTCACTTTTAATGTTGTGAATCCATAGGAATTTGTGCATCTCAAATTTGAAGGAAATTGTTTTTCATATAATTAATATACCTTATGTATTAGTAGTTGCTTTGGTTGAGATAAATATTATAGTTAACGTAGTAGTTTCTTTGGTTGAGATAAATATTATAGTTAATGGGGCTTGTTGCATGTCTAAAGCCCTCACACAAGTTCAAAGAAAAATCATTGTATCTTTGAATTGGTATAAGAAGATAAAGAAATTATAAATATGTAACATAAAATGAAAAAAAAGTCATAAAAAATAATTAAATTGTGATTTTATTTTAATCATTATTATTAATTATAAAAAGAATTAATATATAGATTAAATATAGATATATTTTTCACTTCATCATGTAGATTTTTAACTTGAAAATAGATTTTGTTACAATAATATGACTTATAAATTTTACATGTTAAAAAAAGAATTATAAGTCATTACCTATGACACTTTTTTATGTGATTTTTTTTCTTAATTAATCAATTTAATTAAAAAGGTAGAAAAAGGTATAACTACTTTTAAGATAAATATCAATATTTGATTTGTGAATACTATTAAAATCAACGTCGACATATAAATTAAATGACTAGTAAAATCTCTCTCTCTCTCTCTCTCTCTCTCTCTCTCTCAATATATATATATATATATATATATATATATATATATATATATATATATATATATATATATATATTCACACACACATACAAAACACACACAATGTGAAATTTTCATTGTTTAAATTTTATTTTTGAATGCTATATACATAGCTTAAACTTGTAAGTGCAAAAAATTTGACTAAGTATACCTAAAGCAGTCAAAAGTAAAATGGCAGGGCTATCTTCAAATTTTTAATACATATTTCTTTGCTACTTTAAATTTATTTAATTGATATATACATAATTATTTTTTCAAAACAATATATAATATATACATAGTTTACATTAAAATATTTTACGTAGCATGTCTATATCTATGCGCTATATTATCCACATTAAAATGAATTTTTTTGTTATTAATATATTTTTGTAGAAATTAATTGTAGATTAAATACCACTCATGTAATGTTCTAAACTAAGACTCAAATCTACTACTCATATGAGGAAAGCAATTCACGATTGAGAAGAAATATAAAAAATATGCGGCATGAATTAACACACATACACAAGGATATATCTAGGGGAAAGAAACTGCTCAAGTCGTCTTCCTATATGTATTGCATTAGTAAAAAAATAGAGAAGACATATAATGCTTACTCAAGCTTGAGCAACTTCTCCACAAGTATAATTTATCTCAGTGCCTCACAAGTTGATTTTGGCCAACAGTTAGTCAATTCTGCTACTTGTCAAACTCATATTTCCTTGTGTTGTTTCTCAAGCAATTAGCCCCCTATTAATTAGGGAAATCCCCATCCAGAACTATGCAATCCCTATAGGTCCTTCTCTGACTGCATGCACCACTTATACAACTTGGATAATTATACAAATGATAGTACATTTCCCTAGAAATCCAATCTCAACTTGGTAACTTGTATTTCATGCAAGCACGAGTTAATTATGGTTGATTTATCAGTTAATTGGTTGAACACTGAAGTTGCACCCCACTGTTAGACCTCCTACTAGTTCCTCCAACAATTAGAACTTGTTTAATTGAATTTAACACAATCTAATTGAACTAAATTGTTAGAACTGAAATTAACTCAACCTAGGCTCCTTAAATTTAGGAATCACTCTACACAACTCAAGTTAGGCCCTCAACTCGAATTAACTGAGCCAACTAAGTGAAACTAACTAGTTAACTTATTCAAGTTGCCTTGTGATGTGGAATTACAATTTTTTCCTAATTTAGTTCAAGGGAAAATTAATTCAAGATTTTCTTGTTTCGATTTTTCAACACTCCCTCTCAACAAGAAAGAGATTATTAGATACCCAAATCCTTCCTCTATGGAACCTGAATTTTCCTCTTGACAAAGCCTTTGGAAAAATATTTGCATCTCGTTCCTTTGTAAGAATGTGTTGCAACAACATAATCCGCCTCTCCACACAATCTCATAGATGGTGATACTGAATGTCGATACACTTGGATCGATCATGAAAAACTATATTTTCACAGAGTCTGATACAACTCTGATTGTTATGGTAAATCACAGTAGGATCCATCATCTGACCAAATAACCCAACAAGAATCTTCCTCATCTAGATAGATTCACAAGTTGCGTGACTAGCAGCCATGTACTTCACTTATGTTGAATTGAGTGCAACTAATCTCTACTTCCCGTTTTAAACAACGTAAAGTTTGAAATGGGAACTATAAACTGAAAACGGGAACTCTAGCCCAAAAAACCCCAAAAAACATGAAAAACGACCCAAAAAAGAAAAGGGTGTATTCCAAAACGAGGTTTTATTTTTTCAGTGTAAATTTTCAACATTTTTAAAATATGGCAGTAAAACCAATTTTCATGTGCCAAAAAAATGGAAAAAACACACAATGGTTGGTGCTAGAATACCATTTTTATTTTCCAGGTACAATTTTAACCTATTTTTAGTAATGGCGTTAAATATAAAATAATGAGATTTTAAACACATTAAAATTCTAGTCATTTTTATACATGTCATTTAACATATAATATCATGACACTAACGATCCTTAAAATTCTAATTGTTTTCAACCATAATGTTAAAGATAAAATATATTTCACAATTTTTCACCCATAGAATTAAAAAATATTAACTTTTCAAAATATTTCAACCATGATATTATGAAAAAATTATATGACTAAAATAACCCAATGAAACATAAATTATTTCTCCAAGTTATTGTTGCATTGTCAATATTTTAGACCAATGAATTCATCATAATTAAAACATATAATCCAAAAAACATAAAAATGACTCATAACTTAAAATATCATTTTCATTGCTCAATGCAAACATCATTTATATCAATTTTCTTACACAATTATTCAAAATCACTGATATTTCTTGCACACCATTAGAATTCACATCTTCAAATGAATGACTCGATGCAGATGAAGATGTTCCATATTCTTCTCTTTCATCAGCTAGTGCCCCATCTGAGTCAACATGCATGCCCACCACTTGAGGTTTCAAAATTCTTGTAGATCTACGACTGGGTTCAACAAACTGTCATCTCAACATTGTTTCTTGTGGTAGCAACCTCTTATGAATCTTTATCGTCTTGGAGTGAAGAGTTCGTCTCTTTCTTAAATTAAAGTAATAAACAAGTATGCCAACTTCCTCAAATTTTAAGAGGTTTGTGCGGCGACGATTTATATTTGTACCCTTTATTTTTCTCTTTCCGCCAATTTTTTTTATCAACTACCATATCTGGCTTGTACACACCATTGCATGGGTGTGTGTTTGTGGCATACCGATGTACTTAAACACCTGTACCATCCTCATTTTCCGTAATCACCTTTATAACCTTGGCAACCCAGAATGGATAGCCATGTGGATCTTCATGTGCTAAGACTGCGATCATGCAACCCTCCTTAATATCATGTACTGAACCTCTGTAAAGGTCTTCCATGGCTTCACGTTGTGCACAAGATATTCTAGAACCAATATACATTTCTATTTCCTCCACATGTGTAGAATTAATAATACCATGTAATTGTTGTTTTTTCAAGAATGTTTGTTTCATCGTGTTCATTTGACACATTTTGTGGCCAAATAAATGGAATCTTCAAAAGCATATCTTCATTTGCTAGTGTTGAAAGGATATCACTATGATCATTGAAAAAGGACTCCCACCAAACTGAATCAACAACATCAAAGTACTCATATGTATATCTAATGGTTTTTTAATTTCTTTGAGGCATTCAAAATAATCTATATCTCTCTTTTTCCTTCATGCATTATGAACTTCACCAACCGATTGTAATAAAAATACATTTGACCCAAATATTGGATGATCTGGATTGAACTTCAAAAATTCCAAACCTAATGATGGAACCCATTCTGCAGTTGTTGAATATTTCTTATCCCATATAAGTGTTTTCTCATCAATTTGTTTGATACAAAATTGATGTTGGAAGCTAATGTCATTAAATTTTTCAATGCATTTCTATTGACCATGCGATCTGAGAATAAACCTTCGCATGTCAACAGTTTCTTCTAACACATGAAAAATAGGTTGTGGCATATATGATTTCTTAATACATTCAATTAATGATGGCAAAATCCCAACATTCTTCCTCTTCAATGTTATTGAAAAATGACTAAACATTTGATCAATATGGTCGTGAGTGTGCCCAACAAGAAGGAAAACAACCTTTACCTTATGAAAAATTCTCAATTCAACAAGCATGCTTATATATCCAAAAATAATCTGATTTTTGTTTTCACGACAAGTGATGTCTAATTGTAGATACAAAATTTCAAGAAGATTACCACTCCAATGAGAAAGCACATAATGAATTATGGTTATTGTTAGATTTCCATAATTATGAATATTTGGAGATGTGAAGTAAACTCTTGGTGACATTTTTCCATTAAAGACCATACAATCGACCAGGTGAAACTAGATAAAATTTTCCTTTTGCAAAATTTTTGGTCTGCGAACAAAATTTGGTAGAAGTGTTTTCTTCTACTCCATACCATCAATTATCAAACCCAAATATTTATTTGGATTACCATAACACTTCTTTCGATGCTTGTACAATTTTTTCCTTTCACTTGTTTATTGTTCGTGATGCTCTTGAAGGTTTTTAACAATGGAATCTACACATAACATAAAATAAACATATTAATAAATGCATTTTCATAGTTTATCACTATACAATTTAAAAGAATAATGTTATGAATGCTTACCTCTTTCTGCTCCTTGACATTTATCCATTTTTATTTTAGATAAGCACATGTACCGCAAAACCCCATCCTTGTCTTCTTAGGAATATGAACATTGTTGAATTCTCTCCTCCATATCTGCACTAAATATTGGTATGTAATAAAACGACCATTTCCTTCAACACCTTATGCATATTACTTGTATAAGTTGTAGATTTCTTGCCTTGAGAAATTATCTGGAATATGTATTGTATCTCTATTTGGCATACACTCTCTATGTTTTGAAAAAAAAGTCTTGCAACCATGACATTGTAGTGTTTGCTAGTGGCCCAAACTCTCGTTTATTTTGAACTTCTGAATAATATATAGGATCCTTTTCCAAATTATCTTGGATTCTTGATATACGAAAATTGCCAATTGAATGAATCATTTTGAAAGCCTTTCTACAAAGCAATAAAGACCCAATATGATAATCATAACCTGCCAGTGTATATTGCATGCACCCCACTAAATATGAATTCTGCATGCTCTTATTCATTGAAAAATAGTTCTTCCTTTTCTCTAAAGAAAATTTGAAATCCATATGTTTCAAGCAATACTTTTTACAACAATCACTTGAAATGAGCTCACTGATAGAACTTCTTCTCATGAGATATACTACTCTACCCCTTATATAACTAGAACATCTTGGATTGATACGAAAAGGTCTACTCCTACTCCTAGAAACAATATTTGTTATGGCAACATCTCTATCATTTCATTATTCTCAGTACAAGTATTTCCATGATCATTAGGAGGAATACTATTCTTACTATGATCATTTGCAATATAGTTAGGAAATTCATCACCATCATTGTTTGAAAAATATTCATTACCATCTTCAACGACATGAAAATTTCCAATACCATCATCTGTGGTTTTGAAATACTGAATTGGAGGATATTCTTCACCATCTATATCTTTCTCTTCTTCACTGCTGCTCTCAATGTTCATAGGATTAGGACTATGTGCAAATTGCGATTCTTGATTTATTAGAAATTCTTCATCCTGACCTTTGTCACTGCTGCTCCCATAGTCCATATGATTAGGAGTAAGTGGAAATTGAGACTCTCGATTTATTGGATTTTCTTAATCCTTCTCTTCATCACTATTTCTCTCAAAGTCCGTAGGGTTAGGAGTAACTGTAAAATGTGACGCTTTATTTACTGAAATTTTTTCATCCTGCCGTTCATCACTATTTCTCTCATAATCCTTAGGATTAGGAGTAAGCGACACATTTGACTCTATATCCATTGAAATTTTTTCATCCTGCCATTCCTCACTATTGCTCTCATAATATTTAGGATTAGGTATAAGTGGCAACTGTGACTCTCTATCCACTGAAAATTTGTCATCCGACCATTCATCACTATTGCTTTCATAATCCTTAAGATTAGGACTAAGTGGAAATTGTGGCTCTCTATCCACTGAAAATTTGTCATCCTGCCAATCATCACTATTTCTCTCTAAGTCCTTAGGATTAGGAGCAAGTGGAAAATGTGAGTTTCTAGTTTTTGGAAATTCTTCATCTTGCCATTCGTCATTGTTACTCTCATAGTTCATAGGATTAGGAATAAGTCAACATTTAGACTCTTTATTCATTTGAAAATATTCATCAGTCATTTTGTCACTACTTCTCTCGTTATATTCATCAATATTAATAGAGTTGTTACGTGACAAAGATTTTGATGCTTCATAAAACGAAACTTCACTATCAGAGGAATCCATAACACTCAAACAAGGAATGGTGAATGATGAAAATGATCTCTTTTGCAATGATAATATATAGTTGAAACAATGAGAAATTCCCTCCAAAATTTTTCATTGAAATGTTTTTCTTAAGCATGTCCCTCCAAATTTTATTTAAACGATTTATTTGAAAATTAGTTATTAAAATATTCTCATAATATGGACTTTAATTTCGAATTAAATTCTCTAGACATTTTTCTCTTAGTAATTGTTTTCAAACTAAAATAATTTTAATTAAATTATAAAACTTTGACTATATTATAATTTTTTTTTTTTAATATTCATTAATGTTTTTCATCCCACATTTACCCTGCCGTAAACAATTCTATTATTTCCGCTTTATAAGAAAATTCACTTTCACTATTCCACAAGTGACGTCAATATTTCTCGAGGTTTGTTTAAAAGCTTAGAACGATTTTCTAGCGCAACAACATTGTCAACGGGAGATTCTCGCTTTTGAAAGGTTAGTTTTGTTTCTATTATTACGAAATTAGTAAAGCTATTAAAATTAATTAAAGTCAAGTTATTTATTTTCGTTAAAAAATTACCAGCTTTTTCCATTAATTCTTTTAGGTAGATTTTTTTTTTTTTTGGTATCTAAAAATTAAAAAAAAATTAATATGCCCATTATGGGTGGGCCCGTCTAGGGCAGCACATGGCTGATCTGGCCCAAGTGGGCACGTCCACTGCCCCCCTGGGCAAACAGAGGGGCCGGTGGGCACACCCACTTGGGCTAGGGCGCCATGGTGCGGGCAGATGCACGTACGGGGCAGCATCCGCCCGAGCTCGAGGGTGCCCAAGGCAGGGAGCCCGATTCTGAGAATCATCTTCAATTTCGAGAATTGGCCCTTTGGGCAGATAAATATATTTTATTTTATTTTATTTTATATGGCCAAGGAGCCGATTCTGAGCATATAAATTTGTTTTTTTTCTTTTAACTGCCCAAAGGGCTGATTCAGAGAATCAACCCTTTGGGGATATATATATATATATATATATATATATATAAACCCAAAGTATCGATTCTGAGAATCGGGGCCAATTCTCAGAATTGGCCCTTTGGGCATATAAAAAAGATTAATTTTTTTTTAAGTGGGGTTGGGGAGAAAATATAAAAAAAATAACATTTTTTTTAAAACAACTTGTTTTAAATTATATATATATATATATATATATATATATATATATATATATATATATATATATGGAAGCGAGGCGGGGGGGTGGGGGCTGGTGGAGTGTCATGTAAAAAAACTGTAGATTTTTTGTCAGGGAAAAAATGTATAAATATATCATTTTTTTAAAAAAATATTTATTATTTTGTTTACGTAAGATATTTGTTTTTTGTGATTTAGTAATTTATGTGTGTGTGTCTATATATATATATATATATATATATATATATATATATATATATATATATATATATGTTTGTAGGAAAATGGTATCAAGGAAGGTTTCTGTCAATCTTTCTGGACCCAAGGCAACATTTACATCATCTAAAGCTACAAGTGGGCCTTCAAAAAACATTGTTGGACAAACTACACCTTATTTAATTACTGAAAATGTGGGATATGCATCCACAAAAGAAAATAAGTTGGTTTCATACTGGAAGAAATCAACAGAAGTGAATCGCTCAAAATATGCATGGTTTTTGAAAGATATAGAAGATGAATCTATGCAATTATATCTATATTCTAGTAAGAATTTTGATTCTAAATGTTATGATCTAGTGGGAAAAGTATCAGACCTATATATTATTCCAAATACTGAAAGTGTTTATATACTATCAAAACTACCCAAGTCACATGATAAAAATAGATATCATTTTACATTGTCGATGTATAACATGGGGGAAGATTCTTCAAAGATATGCAAACAAATCGTACAAAATATCACATAGAATATTGTAAGTATTTTTATTTAAACTTATCTGTTTTGTGTTTGTCAAACCAGGAGGTAACTCCTCAAATCAGAATGTGTATTAGCTGAAGAATGCATATGTATTTATACATGGAGGTGAGGCTATTGGGATTCATCTCCTAATGACTCTTGGCCTTCCTTATTTCCTAATATTACTTATTATACAATATTACATATCCACACCCAACCCATAGGATTAGGTGTCAACATTCCCCCCTTTAATCCGAAGGGATGTTGGTGAGCCCAAGCATCGATCTGAACTTTTCAAACTTTTCTCTTCCAAGTGCTTTGGTGAAGATATCAGCAGTTTTCTCATTTGTGGAACAATGATGTAGATGGATGGTTTTGGCTTGAACATGATGTCGAATTAGATGGTACTTTGTATTGATGTGCTTTGTTCGATCATGGAACTTTGGGTTCTTGGCCAACTTTATTACAGAAGTGTTGTCGATCATGAGTGGAGTGGAATACATCTGTTTCATCTGCAAATCTTCCAGGATTTTCCGGAGCCACACAATTTCCTTTGTTGCTTCAGCTGCTGCCACATATTCTGCCTCGGTCGTGGAATCTGCTGGAACTGACTGCTTGCGTGATCTCCATGAGACAGCTCCTGATCCAAGACTCATGGTGTAACCTGTAGTAGACACCCTTGTTTCTTTGTCGCCATCAAAGTCTGAATCAGAGTATCCGATCAAGCTGAAGTCGCCTACCTGTGTATATTTGAGTCCAAAGTCTTGAGTCCCCTTCAAGTACCTTAACACTCTTTTTGCAGCAGACCAATGTCCTTCACCAGGTTTTTGCATGAACCTTGAGAGGATTCCAACAGCAAATGAAATGTCAGGTCTGGTGGTGGTCAGGTAGATAAGACTTCCTACAAGCTGTCTATACTTAGTTGCATCCTCAAATTCCTTCCCTTCAATAGATGTGAGCTTCAAGTTTGGTTCCATTGGAGTGGTTAAGGGATTACAGTCATCCATGCCAAATTTGTTCAAGAGATCTCCAATGTACTTCTTTTGAGAAAGAAATATGAATTTAGGATGTTGAATTACTTCAATACCCAAATAGTAATGAACATGACCCAAATCGGTCATTTCAAAACCTTTCTTCAACTCTTTCTTCATGGATGCAATATAGCTCTCATTGTTTCCTGTTATCAAAAGATCATCTACATATACCACAAGATATACAACTGTTTTTCCAACTTTCTTAACAAACAAAGTTGCATCATCAAGATCAAAATGTTTGAAGTCAAGTTTGAGAAGATGCTCGGTTAATTTCTCATACCAGGCTCGTGGTGCTTGCTTGAGGCCATACAAGGATTTTATAAGCTTGCAAACTTTGTGTTCTTGACCCTTTACCACAAATCCTTCTGGCTGGGACATATAAACTTTCTCCTTTAGATATCCATTCAAAAATGTTGTTTTTACATCCATCTGATGGACTTTCCATCCATTCTGAGCTGCTAGGGCAAAGAGAGTCTGGATGGTGGTCCATTTTGCTGTGGGAGCAAAAGTTTATTCATAATCGATTCCTTCTTTTTGTGCAAAACCTTTTGCCACAAGCCTGGCCTTGTGCTTGTCAAGTGAGCCATCTGCTTTATACTTGTTCTTGTAGACCCACTTACAGCCAATTGGTTTCGTTCCCAAAGGCGGATCAACCAACTTCCAAGTGCCATTCTTTATCAAGGCATCGTACTCCTTCTGCATCGCTTCTTTCCATTCATCATGAGAAGCGGCTTCTTTGAAGGAAGTTGGTTCATGATCTGTAGACAAACTCAATTCACAGTTATAAGCAATATCCATATCAACAGGAGAATCAAAATTATCTACATCACCTTCGATTTCTTGAGTGGAACTTCTTGTTCCTGTTTTTCCAACCTCATCAGGATGAACATCCTCCAGTGTCTTTGTCAGCCATTTGGGGGGACCTTTCTGAGATGGCCCAGGCTGGTCACTTGACTGAGTTGGGATTGATTCAGATTCAATCTCCCAATTCTGTCAATCACATCATCCAATGTGTCATCCGTGGTTGTTTCTTCATGCGGGGGAGAGTGTGGTTCAGGAAATGATTCCACAGTTTGATTCAATATCGGAATCCCCCCTTCAAGGTGTGGAATCACATTATCAAATTCTTTGAAAGACTTTGCATGTGTGAATCTATCCAGGCGATCAAGTTGCCACTCAACAACCTTGTCACTCTTGGAAGATTCAAGAAATATGACATCTCTTGC